>JARYHS010008074.1:3132960-3228940 GCA_031002005.1 Vandiemenella viatica
GTCTTATCTTTCAACAACAAAAAATGTGGTTTGATTTCACAAGTGAATTAAATTATTTACATAACTATGCACACGTCAACAAAACAATCTTTTTCATATGAAGTTTTCAGAGTTTGCTGCTCAACTAATGACTGACAAGCACACCACTCTAGCGGCCCATTCATAGTCCAACTGTAGAACCTACGAAGATCCGATTTTACAATGAGAGACTCTTGTTGGACATGGACTACATGCTGGTCATGGTAGATGTGGTTCGACTCCCAGACCAATATGGGTCCCTGCGTCCAACAAGCTATGGCATTGGATCGTGATTTGAGCAAACATCCTAGAAGTATGCGATAAGGACAATGGTGTGCCACAAGAAAGTACGAGTGGGCAAACAAGATTGAACCATCTTGTTGGATCCCTTCTACTAGCATGAATAGAAGAGCGCATCCTATGGTAGCTCTACACGAAGGTCCTAAAAGTTGTGTCATGAATAGGCCGCTTAACATTTACATGCAATTTCAAACTTGTAAATTTGTCGCTTAGGTAACAACACAGTTCAATTCATTATTACTCTTATTGCAGGATAAATCTGAAAGTAATTAACCTAATCATAGAAACCAGTGCAGATTTGCGACAGATGTCAGCCGACAGTATTTTCATATCATTTATCTATATCTATATAAATGAGAAAGTTTAGATGTACTTTTGGCATCAATCACACCTTAATAATCAACATATTGAAATTAAATTTGGCACAAAGTTAAAAATTGTGTGCGAAGTGACATAGGATAGTTTTTATCCTGCAAAAAAGAAACTTCTTTCAGAAATTGCCATTAATATCAATTCGCAAACATCAAAAAGTTTCCTACTATGTAGATGGCAGTTCCATTTACTCTGTGCTTTTTACATAACTACGTTTCAGAAATAAAAGCAGAAAACCATCTGACATATGCAAGTTTGTGTTTAGTTTAAAAGTCATAAAACTGATGCACTTGGAAAATAATAGTTTGGAAGAAGGAAATATAAATCTGTACTTAATCTTAAATTAAAAAAAAAGGTAGGTACCGAGATTGTGACCGCCGAAATGTCGTGGTTAAACGATGGACTAACTCGGCTAATTACCCGAGATCATTTTATCATTTCCAACACCGAGAAAAATCTCCAGTCTTATATAAGGTAGGCACTGTTGGTAAGTTCACAGAGAGATGTTTCAGTTGCGTGCATAAAATAGTATGATATATCAAATATTACACCATAATCTGTCATACTACATGTGAAAAATAAAAGCTAAAAAAATAAAAATAAAATAAATAAAAACAACGCAAAATGCTAAGATATACCAGCATGAAAGTCGGTTCACTAAGAGTGCAAAGTGGCCGTGCCTGGAATGTCATTGTATTTATGAAAAAAGTACGGATTCCATTCTATCTCAGCTCAATTTATTTCCCGCGTGTCTCTTTTTGCTACTACACTCCTGGAAATTGAAATAAGAACACATTGACGCCGGTGTGTAAGACCCACCATACTTGCTCCAAACACTACGAGAGGGCTGTACAAGCAATGATCAAACGCACGGCACAGCGGACACACCAGGACACCAGTGTTGGCCGTCGAAGGGCGCTAGCTGCGCAGCGTTGTGGCACCGCCGCAGTCAGCCAGTTTGCCGTGGCATCAGAGCTCAATCTCAGTCTTTAACACTGGTAGCATGCCGCGACAGTGTGTACGTAAACCGTATGTGCAGTTGATGGACTTTGAGCGAGGGCGTATAGTGGGCATGCGGGAGGCCGGGTGGACGTACCGCCGAATGTTCAAAATGTGGGGCGCGAGGTCTCCACAGTACACGATGTTGTCGCCAGTGGTCGGCGGAAGGTGCACGTGCCTGTCGACCTGGGTCCGGACAGCAGCGACGCACGGACGCACGCCAAGACCGTCGCATCCTACGCAGTGCCATAGGGGACCGCACCGCCACTTCCCGGCAAATTAGGGACACTGTTGCTCCTGGGGTATCAGAGAGGACCATTCGCAACCGTCTCCATGAAGCTGGGCTACGGTCCCGCGCACCATTAGGTCGTCTTCCGCTCACGCCCAACAACGTGCAGCCTGCCTCCAGTGGTGTCGCGACAGGCATGTATGGAGGAACGAATGGAGACGTGTCGTCTTCAGTGATGAGAGTCGCTTTCTGCCTTGGTGACAAAGATGGTCGTATGCGTGTTTGGTGCCGTGCAGGTGAGCGCCACAATCAGGACTGCATACGACCAAGGCACACAGGGCCAACACCCGGCATCATGGTGTGGGGAGCGATCTCCTACACTAGCGTACACCTCTGGTGATCGTCGAGGGACACTGAACAGTGCACGGTACATTCAAACCGTCATCGAACTCATCGTTCTACCATTCCCAGACGGCAAGGGAAACATGCTGTTCCAACAGGACAATGCACGTCCACATGTATCCCGTGCCACCCAACGTGCTTAGAAGGTGTAAGTCAACTACCCTGGCCAGCGAGATCTCCGGATCTGTCCCCCATTGAGCATGTTTGGGACTGGATGAAACGTTCATCACGCGGTCTGCACGTCCAGCACGAACGCTGGTCCAGCTGAGGCGCCAGGTGGAAATGGCTTGGCATGCCGTTCCACAGGACTACATCCAGCACCTCTACGATCATCTCCATGGGAGAATTGCAGCCAGCATTGCTGCGAAAGGAGGGATATACACGGTACTAGTGCCGACATTGTGCATGCTCTGTTGCCTGTGTCTATGTGCCTATGGTTCTTTCTGTGTGATCATGTGTTGTATCTGACCCCAGGAATGTGTATATAAGTTTCCCATTCCTGGTTCAATGAATTCACGGTGTTCTTATTTCAATTTCAATTCCAGGAGTGTAGTCTCTGTAATATTACAAATTATTTATGCCGAAATTTAAAACTTAACTAAACCTTTTTTGAGTTTTTGTTCAAAATTTTATAGAAATCAGTAAAATAGTGGCCTATGATTCACGAATCGATGCCCTTTACTTACTGTTCAACAATCTAAAAATATCTATTATCTTGGTTCTCCGGGTGGAGCCGCGTTGTTATATTTAAACCTAAAGTTTCTGCCATCTTACTGTGTCTTTCATCTGTCCTTGTTAGGTTTAAATATATCAATGCGGCTCCACCCGGAGAACCAAGATAATACATACAGTGACCACAGAAGCCTTCGTAATCATCTATTAATCCTTCACTTAAAACGAATGTATTCAATGGCCTAATGTAGAAACTTATTGTTTCTTGAAGCATTAATGGAAGTCATTTTCAGCACGATACATGTTGTTGTTGTTGTTGTTAGGTTTTAGGGCGCGTCGACGACGAGGTCATTAGCGCCCTAACAAAAACCAGGCGTGACAACGTGGCGAAATTGCCGTCTGTGTGGCCGACTGTAAAGGGGTCGGCCACAGAGACAGCACAATAAAATACTAACATACTAACTAAAATACCGTCTGCTGGCCGACTGTAAAGAGGTCGGCCACACAGACGGCAACATAAAATATAAAACTGTGACAAGAATAAAAATTACATACATTAACTGGTTGGCTGTAGATGGGCCAACCAGGTTAAAAACAAGTTAGATGGCTGGCTGTAAAAGGGCCAGCCATAATCAGTGTCACAAATAAAAACAGTACTTGGATTGGTGGTTGTAACGGCCACCAATCCAATCTAGAACCTAGGCCGATCTGCCCAAAATTTTTGGGACAAGACCGGCCAAGCAACAAAACTTTAAAACCTTAGCCACGTTGTCACGGTCATCGCTTAAAATAAGGGACAGATCGTTGGCTAAGCCAACGTCTGCCCTTAGATCTAAAAACAATACACATTCGGTTAAAATGTGGCGTACCGTCAAAGGTACGCCACAAGCATCACACTCCGGAGGGTCCTCTCGGCGGAGAAGGAAACCATGTGTCAGAGGACAGTGCCCTATACGGAGGCGAGTAAGGAGAACCTCATCCCTCCTCGCCTGCTGGAAGGAGCTGCTCCACGGCTGAACGGTCGGTTTGACCTGCCGGAGCTTGTTATGCTCAACTTCCAGCCACTGCCTCTGCCAAACATCAAAAACAAATCTCTTCGCCGCCGAGGCAAGGTCTGACTTTGGGACCGGGTCAAAGTCGATTCGGACCTTGTCACAGGCTAACTTGGCAGCTTCATCAGCTGCCTCGTTCCCCCTGATTCCCACATGGCCTGGTACCCAGCAGAATACCACCTCCTTCCCACAAGATTGGAGGGAAAGGAGGGCGTCCTGGATGTCCTGGACTAGACGGTCTGCTGGGTACATAGTTGCTAATGCCTGAATGCAACTAAGGGAATCACAGCATATGAGGTACTTCTTGTCGCGGCGTGCCTTCATATGCTGGAGCGACTTTAGCAGGGCATAGCACTCCGCAGTGTAAACACTGCACCTGCTATCCATCTTGTATTTGTAAGTCGCTCGAGGGAACACTACTGAACAGCCTACACTGTTAGCCTGCTTAGACCCATCCGTATACACCGGGGTGAAAGTGTGATATTGATTTAAAATATCAGTAAAAATATTAATAAAAACACTGTCAGCGGTTAGCAGTTTGTTATGCCGTGACAGTTCTAAAATTAATCTGGGCCTCTTTAAAAGCCAGGGAGGGGATTTACTCCAACCCTGGCGATAAAAAGAGGGAAGCTCGAATCCGTAATGTTCTAAAATAGCCTTCGTACGGTAGCTGAACGGTTTAGTGGCTCTATGCCGGTTGGTATAGAGCCGCTCGTAGCTGGGATGTAGAACTATGTCGTACACGGGACTGCCAGGTGTTATGGCAATATGCGTATAGTGTCGCACCATGAGGAGTTGCCGGCGGATGGTAAGTGGTGGCTCGCCCGAGTCAGCACAAATGCTGACAATAGGGCTGGTGCGATATGCACCGTGGCGAGCCGAATTCCTGCATGGTGGACACTATCCAGTATCCGAAGATAACTGTCCCGTGCCGAACCATATACGATACAACCATACTCGAGACGCGACCGTACAAAGGCTCGATAAAACTGTAGCAGGCAGGAGCGATCAGCGCCCCACGACCTGCCGCACAGACATTTTAAAATATTAAGAGCTTTTAAGGCCCTGGCTTTCACATCTTTGAGATGCGGAAGCCAGTTAAGCCTGGTGTCAAAAATGAGGCCCAGAAATCTAACTGTTTCAGTAAAACTTAAAACGGTGTTCCTCAAGGTAAGGTGAGGCTCAGCTAAAAGACTTCTGCTACGAGTAAAAAGTACACACCGGGTTTTCTCGGCAGAGAATCGAAAACCGGTGTGCACTGACCATTCATCCAGCCTGTTCAGCGCGAGTTGCAGCTGCCGCTCTGCGCTTCTCAGGCTGGACGATGCAATAAAAATTAAAAAATCGTCCACATATAAGGAGAACCGAATGGGACTCCTTATAACCAGATATACTGTTGATTGCGATAGCAAATAGGGTCACGCTTAAAACTGACCCCTGAGGAACACCGTTTTCCTGAATAAAAAGATCAGACACTTCCTACCGACTCGGTACCGGAAGCAACGACCAGATAAAAATGATTTTAAAAAACGGGGAAGGTTACCCCTAAAACCCCATTCATGTAACTGTTTTAAAATAACATGTCGCCAGGTAGTATCGTATGCCTTTTCAAGATCGAAAAAAACACCCACAAGGTGTTGGCTGCGGATGAACGCATCCTGTATTGCCGCCTCCAGGAGGATCAGGTTGTCCAAGGTGGAACGGAACTTCCTGAATCCACACTGAAAGCGGCTCAGAGATTACGGGATTCAAGACACCAGACGAGGCGGCGATTCACCATCCTCTCCAGTGTCTTCCCCACGCAGCTAGTCAAGGCAATACTACGATAACTACCTGGCAACAATTTGTCCTTGCCAGGTTTTAAAATGGGAATTAATGTTGCTTCTTTCCACGAGTCGGGGAAGTGTCCTCCGGTCCAAATATCGTTAAAAATATCTAGAAGGTACTTTTTAGCATCCTTACTGAGATGCCTCAGCATCTGGTACTGGATCAGATCAGGCCCTGGAGCAGTGTCATTTGCGCTGTTCAACGCTGACTCCAGCTCCCAAGATGTAAATGGGCAGTTGTAGGCCTCTGTATTCGACGAATCGAAGCACAGCGGGCGCCTCTCGGCAGCGACTCTTCGTCGCTGAAACCGAGGGTCAAAGTTATCGGACGAAGTGATGGCGGCGAAGTTCTCCGCCATCAGCTGCGCTATGCTATTCGCTTCGTTCAGTAATAATACGTCCATGATCCAGTAACCCAGATACTGGTGCGCGGGAGTACCTTCCAGATATACGGCGAATGGACTCCCATACTTTCGACGAAGGTGTGGAACGATTGATAGTGCTCACAAAGTTCTGCCATGACCTCTTTACTCTCCTTAATAACACGGCGCGCCTTAGCTCTGGCTATACGGAACGCTGCAGGTTGTCGGATGTAGGATACAACCTAAAACGCCGCAACGCCCGTCTGCGACCCTGATGGCGGAACGACATTCTCGTTCCACCAGGGGACGGGCGTCCTTCGCAGCGTTCCGGAGCTTTTCGGCATGGAAACGTCAGCTGCACGGTGAATCACTTCGTGAAGTGATTCACCTTCTCCTGTATACTGCCACAGGTTGTAGCAGTACAGACGGCAGAAGAGCTGCCAATCTGCACAACTGACGTTCCATTTACGCCGGTTATTCCTCCTCCCGTCACACTCGACGTGCACCAAATAGGGAAGTGGTCGCTTCCATGTAGGTCGCGATCCACCTCCCATGCACGGAGTCCGCGATTGAGGGGGAAACGAAAGGTCAATGGCAGAAGACGTACCGGTAGCAGTGGTGAAATGAGTCATTTGCCCTGTATTCAGGATACAAATTTCCTCCTGCTCTATCAATCTACCAACACTCGGCCCCGGGGGCAATCGGTGGTGGAACCCCACAACGCACTGTGGGCGTTGAAATCTCCCAAAAGGAGAAAGGGCCGAGTGAGTTGTCGTAATGCCAACCAGGTCGTCGTAGTCGACGGACAAACTGGGTGGCAGATAGAGAGAGCATACGGTCAGTTGGATTGGACCGTGTATTTTCACCGCTACTGCTTGTAGTGAGGTGAGAGCAACGGGTTCGGAGTGGACAGTGTTCGACAACACAGCCACTCCCCCTTCGCTCGATCACCCTCGGTATCGTCCTTTCGGAAATGTCATAACCTCTTAGCACAGGCTGTGTTGTGGTCTAAATGTGTCTCTGAGACAGAGACACAATGGATTAGACCGTGCTAAGAGTTGGACTTCCTCTTTGTGAGCCTGAAAGCCGTTAACGTTCCACTGAAGTATGGGAGCCATCTACCTATTTAAAACCACCCGCCCCGGGTCGGGTGGGTCCTGCGCATGTGATTGCTGAGGAACGGAACTATCTTCGTCCACCAGCATTATGTCGTCTTCTGGGTCGGAAGACGACTGTTGTTCTAAGGCCTCGGAGTCGTGCGGATTTTCTTCCGCCGAGGCCTGTTCCCCTTCTTTCCCTGCCAGTTGGGGATCTGGGAGGAGAAGTAGAAGGGGACTTTAAGAACAAGGTGGGGTCCGTTTGTTTGAATTTCGGACCCCGAACTTTCTGCACTGTTTGCCATCCGCCACTAGCCGATGGCGTTGCAGTTACTGTGTCTGCTGTAGCTGTTCCACTACTGTAGCCGAAGGAATAGCGGCTGTAGCTACTGTAGCGGATGGCTGTGCTGTAGCTGGTGGACTTGATTTCTTAGTGGCCGAGGTTGGTTGTGTTGCTACGACGTCCGCGGTCCTAGGTGTTAAGACCTTGATGGGTGTGGCACCACATCTGCACTGACATGAGCACATTGGACTTGTGCCCATGTCCGCAACGGACGTCTGCGTAGCAACATTTTGTTTCCTGACAGGAGCTGACAACGTCTTCGCGAAGCTGGTTGCGAAGACGGGTGGTGCTAGAGCCTTGTAGCGCTTCTTCGCATCCCCGTAAGATATCCGCTCTTTCGTTTTCAGCTCCTGTATCTTTTTTTCTTCCAGATACACCCGACACTCCCTGCTCCAGGTTGGATGTGACCCAGAGCAGTTTACACACACCTGTGGGAGGGTGCAAGCGGCACCCGGCTCATGCGCCGCTTTACCGCATTTCCCACAGGTGGGGTTGCCTTTGCAGTTCGCCGTCGTATGACCGAACCTCTGGCACTTGAAGCAGCGCATGGGGTCCGGTACATACGGGCGAACGTTTAGTGTAAATACCCGCCTTATGTCTTTTGGCAACGTTGGAGTGTCGAATGTCAGGACGAAGGTGGCAGTCTTCTCCAGACTGCCGTTAACCCTTCGCATGATCTGTCGAACCTCGACCACATTCTCTGATCTCCACTCCTTAAGGAGTTCCTCGGACTCTAAATCCATCAAATCGCGGCAGGTGATCACGCCTTTGCTGCTTTCAGAGTTTTATGGAGTTCGCACTTTACTGCGAACTCCCCGAGCTTCTCACACTTAAGGAGTGAGACAGCCTGCTTATAGGTAGATGTTTCTAAAAGCAGGGTCCCGTTCCTCAGCTTTTTAACACTTTTTAACGTTCCGACTATCCCTTCGAGTCCTTTTTGTATAAAAAGGAGAGACCTTCTCAAAGGATCCCTCCTTTCTTGCCATTATTATAAAGGCATCATCAATAAGATGACCCTTCCTGTTACTGTTTTCTGTATCAGGGGGCTTTCAACCCTCACCCGCTTGTTTGAACTGGGTGTATTTTTTTTAACCTGCGGCACACCCGGACCGCAGGGGTTTTGTTTTTGTTTGTGAGATTGAATTTTGGTCCCACGAGCAAAAAACATGGTAAAAAGAAATGCTGATACAACAGGGGTGCGCAGGTGCCCCTGAGGTTGCACGTTAGCGGGTGGTTCGCCTCACCACTCATCCACCTCCTCAGCACGTGTCCGACCTTGAGGTTGAGGGGTTTTTTATAGAGGTTTGTTCCGTCCTCGCGATCCGGGCGATGAAGCCAAGATCCCCGTTCTCCTAGGCACACAACGTTCCACCGCCACGCCCTACGGATGGTCGTTGAAGCATGGTAGGAGTTACGGTGTGGGAAACTTGCGGCGCTCACAAGTTTCCAGCTCGGGCACCGCGGGTTCGCCAAACCCGTACCTGGCACTTGCGTACCAGGCCCCTGCGGGGAGAATAACTGTCAGATCGTTTTGAAGTCACAACGGTCTGTCTCCATAACTTTTTAACAGTGTTCTCGAAAAGATCATTCGGACCTGGCGAGCGAAATTAAAGGAAATTGATTACAGCCCATCAGAGAATAGGAACTAAATCTAAAGGGATCACGATAGACACTCTGGCTTTTGCCGATGACATCACTATCGTATCAGATGACTTAGAAACTGCTATGATCCAAATTGATTTGCTGAAGGAAATTGCTGATCAAACGGGTTTACAGATATCTTTTGAGAAAACGAAATTAATGACTAACATCAAGGATGCACTACCAAAACTTCAAACCAAATACGGGGACATTAATCAAGTGTAAAAATTTAAGTACCTTGGTGAGATCATTATGAAAAACAGATTCGACAAAGAAGCTAATCGAGGAAAGGATTCGCAAACTAGAAATAGCCTATCAAACTTCGTGAGAGGTCTACAATAAAAAATGTCTTTCACAAAACACTAAGATACGTCATTATGAAACAGTTCTGAAACCAGTACTTCTGTATGCAGCTGAAACCTTGTTCCTGAATGCCGATAAAGGAATTCTGGGTTCCAACTTTAAGAATGGCATCCATCAAAAGAGATCCAACAAAGAAGTCTACAATGAAATAGAGAAAATCACTGAAACAATCTGCTAAAGATGGGCACAATTCTATGGCCACCTCAAAGAGATTGAGGAGAACAGACTAACAAAAAAATATCTTTAATTTATTTGATTCCAGACCCAACACTGTAATGCCCTGGTTCGTAAATATTAAAGAAGACCTTCAATTGATGGGACTTAAACTGGAAGATGCTTTAAACAGAGATATATTTGGGAAGAAGTTAATGACAAGTGGGACAAGCCGAGACGAACACTCCAACAGAAGACGCGGTACACTCTGGACAGAGGAGCGCAAACAGGTGCACTCAAAATGAATCAAGGAGTTCTGAGCCCAAAAGAAGATGAAACTCTCTGCCAAATGCACCTGGTCCTAGTTAGAATAAATATAATAATTTTGATATCTCCTTAGCATGATGCTGAGGCGGGGGAGATATGACAGACCAGGCACAGCCATTGAGGCAAAAGCTGGATTAAAACAGTGCGGGGCCCATAGCAAATGTGAAGAATGGATGCTTGGTTTTCGTTGTCTGGGGCAGTAGTAGAGCTAAAAAAAGTCTCCCATCTGGCCTGACAGGGAGGCTCCCAAGAATCATAGGTGGGGCCCCCTAAACGGTGCGAGGCCCCCCCAGAAGGCACAGGGCCCATAGCATTCACTAACTCCTGCTACGTGGTTAATCCAGTACTGTTACAAATTTAGAACACGTCTCAGTATCTGTATAGCGACTTGGATGCGCTGTTGGATCTAGGAAACTGTGATATTGCCACCGTCTCCATTGTCGCCACTGTGATTGCCACCACCCTATGCTTGCTGCCTGGGGTGTCATGACGAGTAAATTGGTACCAAGGCCGAGTGCCTTGTCTTTCACCCCCCCCCCTCCCCCTTTCTACTAGATAAGGCACTACTCGGACGAGGTGTTTACATCAGTATACACAAGTCTCAAACACTGTTCCTTATAAAGTGTCATTACAACAATCTGAACTATCAAAGAATTAAAAGTGTCATCAGATCAGAAAGATTTATTGTTTTAAATGGCTGTGCTTACATGCTGCTGAAAAAAAGGAAATAAAAGGTAGTTGAAGACAATAACAACTGCCAGCTAGACAAGAGATACACGCTGCTTATACCATATTAACGAAAAGACAAACTTTGAAAAACAACAATGTGCCGGATAAAACAATGGCGACATTCCACTTGTGGTACTGTATCAGTACTTCCCACATTTGAGTTTTTGGTTACGTTAGGCTTGACTAATGCTCATGCATGTGCATCAGATACAAGTCAAAGGAGAAATGAGCAAGTACAAAATGTACGAGGGATCTGTACGAGATGCTTCGTTATTTACAAAATGGACGAGCAGTTTTTACGAGGTAATGTGCCGTGACTTGTCGAATATACAAAACATGACACTAGTTCCGGCACAGTTATCCAAGTGTGAAGGGAACGTAGCATTCCGAACACTGTTACCTGGCAGGATGTACGAAAAGCTCGGCGTCGGCGAGGGCGTGCGGCCGTAAAACCAAACCTCAAAACGTGACCGTACCGACGACGAGTATCTCGTCTGAGGCAGACGACTCCAAAATGATGGGAAAAGCTGGCAAAGAAGAATTCTATCCGCAAACTCCCAAACATGAAACTGTATTAAATTTTAGCAATTATTACTCCAATAGTGTATTAATATATTTATCACTACAGCCTAGAATAAGTGTGAGAACTTTTGAAGATATAGAGCTTGCACCTTTGAAGGGTTCGTTCATTTTCAGAATTTGCATATTGCTATAACTCAGAAATCCAAGCAGATTTGCTGGAAATAACTATGCACACTTTTGCGGCACAGGCAGTAAAAGAAAGCCTCTAGAGCTCACATTGTGTAAATATCACATCGCGTGGCATTGTTTTACAAGCTAGCACTGCTTTTGATATCGACTGAAGTCAGCTGAATGGTAGTCTGCAATGGAAGCAGTGCTAGGTTGCAAAATGTTGCCACAAGGTGCAAATTTGATGTGGCTCAAAGCACAAGAACCTTTCTCTCATATTTCTTGTAATTTATATAGAAAAAAAGAAACTAAGTATAAAAATAAATAATCTTGTTGAACATGCTATAAATTTTAAAACGATTTTCTGTCGTAGTTTTAGTAAATGAATCTGCTAATATGATACAACAGAATATCCGCAAAACCATCCATAGAACAAATCGTCAGCATATCTCAACTTTGTATGTCGTTCTCGAGCCCGGCTTCCGAGTCCAAACTGTAAGTTCTTAACATATTTTGTTATCCCCTACAGGAGTCGCAACTCTCTATACTCCCCGAAGGCTCACACTTTTGCTTATCCCTGGAATTGACTGTGCCACCCGAGTACGGCTGCGTCTGCGTTCCCGCAGTACCACTTTGCCACTCGTGTCGCTGAACCGGTGCCTCACGGCTACCTGAAATCCAGTCTCCAGAAATTCAAATACTAGTGACACCCAACCCACCAAATCTCAGCCATCCTCTCTGAATTTTCTATTAGGTTTCCTCTGCCCAATTTTCTGAAATTGTTGGCCAATACAAGCATCTTAGCGTAGCCAAAACCCGTAACACGAATCAAGTTTTTACCAACCCAGACTTCGTCAGCTTTGCCGTGGACGAGCCCTCGACCGGAGTAGTGAAAGGTCACAGTGACTCAGCCCTCTGTCAGCTATCAGACGTTGACATCGACTGCCACCTCGACGAGGAGCAAACAAAGTCAGGAAACCTGGACGTGAAGATGACGAAAAAAAAAATTTTTTTTTTTTTGCCTCTATCCGTTAGAAAATTTTTTCCCGTTTCCAAAAATGTATGGTTTATCAACTTTTAAGTTGTTAGTTTGGTCCTAAATGTCTGCACACTGGCCTCGCCTTCTTTCAGTTCACTGTCGCCGTCGTTTCTCAAAACTACATTTTTAAAGGTTTGAGCTATGTTTACCAAATTTCTCCCAAGTGAAGAATGGTGTTTGTGTTATACCTAATACATTACAGAAATTTTGTTTTTGTCATCATGCATATAATTTTAGTGGCAATTTTGAAACAAAATAATTAGGTGGTATAATAAGTTTTTTCCTATTTCCCCATACATATTCCAAACTACAAAAGGGGAGGCATAATGAGTTCCCAGGAGTGTTGACTATAGTCTGACACAGTTTGAACACTAATAGACTGATGATGCACTAGTAAATGTGTGTTATAAAACAATCTACTAGATAAGATGTTGTAATTTTTAAACTATAACAGATAATTAAATAAATTTCTATATACACATTTAGTTATTGTCATTCAGTGTCAGTACCAAATCGCAACATCATCTGCTTACAGGTCATGAGTAGGGTTCGGTTCGTTAGGAAAAGTCATATTTTTTTCCTGCCTTCTTTTTGAGCTGAAATTTTGAACCAAACGCCGATTCAACGTTTCTGATTGTATTTAAATGTATTTTATATAGCATATAAATGCATTTTCAGACCATTTTCCTAATTTCGATAATATTTATGGTCATATTTTGAGGAAAAGTCTGGTAGTTTTTTAATAGTACCAGGCTTGGCTTACGGTCCTACAGCTGATCTCACCTCTGCAAAGTGATTCACTAAAAAGAGCGGTGTTCATTTGATCACCCTACGAAAAGAACTAGTTCAGTAGCTCACTTGCTCAGTAATATTTCAACCTCCTCTTTTTTTTTTTTTTAAGGTCTCACCCCTCGGAATCCAGTTACACCCCCACTTTTTGATGAAAACACCCCCCTTAAATCGACTTTGATGCAATTAGTAGACCCTTTTTTTTTTAGCTCGACAGTTCACAAAGCCCACGCGAACAAGCAAGCTCTTCTTGATTTTCAGAATTAGCCAACTCACCTAGAAGAACTACTGTTCACTTTTTAGTGAGCAACTGCTCACTCGCTCTTTTAAAAGAATTGCTCAAAAGAACTGATTCACTCGTGAGCGACCCATCTCTAACCTACAACCCCCGCCTGCTCGCTTCCCTCCCATGACTCTGTCACCCCCACACCTCTTCCTGACTATCCTCACTGCCGTGGAACACTTTCCACATCACCGCCCTTCCGACAGCCACCCTGACGTCACTCCTCACCCCGCCGATCCGTCCGATACTCGGCAATAACTATTTCTCTTCTGAAGGCGACATTTAACACCAAACTTGCAGTACCACTAAGGGCACCGACATCGCCCCCTCTCATGCTAACCTCTCCGTCAGCCACTTAAAACAGGGATTTTTAGAGAAAGACCCTATTTTTTTTAAAAAAAAAAATCAATTTGAAGTTCCAAACTCATAATCTCAGAACCTCCGATACAATCAAAATCTGATAAATGTTTCAATTTAACCACATATGGGTAGGATTTCAAACACGTCATTAAAGTTTCGATCGATAATCTCAAAGCTTATTTTTATATTTTGTAATTCCCATTTGAACATTAAAGAGTCGCTGGTGAGTGAATCAGTGCTGACCTGGAGACTGGTGGAGATGTCCTGCAGCATGACGACGGGCGAGCGCAGCGTTGCCGACAGGTGCTGCCGTCGCAGCTGCGGTGGCGTCAGCGAGAGACGACGCAGCAGCACCACTGCGGCAAACACACTCACATCTCGCCAAGTGTTTGTAAAACACAACTACAATACTGATTTCAAAATTAACTTCGTAACTAAAATACTGACTAAGATTTTAATTTACCAGTACAATACGGAGTGGGAAACATCAATCATCTTGTTATTGAACCTTCAAATACAGCAACCAACAATAAACCAATTATACCAAATGATATACAATTACATTTATTATCAATCAAACAATAACTAAGATGATTGTAATAATTAACCATTGAATAATAAAGCAAGTGAAATGAGTATATAGCTGTTAAACGAGTAGAAATATAATATAATTTATGTAAAATATAGTAAATAATTCAAGAATAAGATCCTTTCAATAAAATCCAGATAAGAAGGGTATTCTATATAAACAAACTAGATACATTAAAACAAATCGAAGTTAAGGGTATTCTATAGATTATTGAACAAACAAAATGAATATCCTGAAAAACCGACTAAATTATGAATATAAGAACCAGTACATAAAAATAGTAAAGCCTTAAATAAAGCGGGAGTGAATAAATCAAAAAATCCCAAATCATAATAACCCATCGATAAAATTCTTATTGAAATATAGTCTTCGCGGGTTTTCCGCCGTATGTTGTCGAAGAGAGACAACAACGAGCTTTCGGCGGCTGGCTCTGCCGCCATCTTCAGGTTAGATGTGTGCTGCAGGGAGTACCAGCGCTGCACTGACAGTGTCCGGCCTCCGCGCGCCCTAATAAGGCCTGGCCTCTCCCCTCCCCTCGCTCCGTCCCGCGGCTGCCGTCTTGCGCTCGTCACTGATTGGCTGGCGGAGCGACTGTCCTAGCCAACCCCGGCGGGCCGTAAACATTTCCCGTCGGCGCCTCGCCACCTCTCTGATTGCAGGGTGAATGTTTCAGAAGGGACAGAGCCGGCTTCCACACATCACTGAGCCATAAACCCGTGTCCCTGTTGACAGTGTTGTTGCTCAGCCGTATTTCTATCGCTTCCTTGATGACTGACTCCCAATATAAGGGCAGGCCTTAAAAGGGTGCGCGGAGGCCGGACACTGTCAGTGCAGTGCTGGTACTCCCTGCAGCACACATCTAACCTGAAGATGGCGGCAGAGCCAGCCGCCGAAAGCTCGTTGTTGTCTCTCTTAGACAACATACGGCGGTAAACCCGCGAAGACTATATTTCATCGATACGCCGTGAAAGCCTTCGTTCTCAAAATTCTTATTATTAACCCAAGTTGACTTACAGTAGATAAAGCAATAATTTTCTTTAAATCATATGCAAAATTAGCACCAATTCCTGCTATAAATATAGCTAAACAACCAATTAATTAATTATTTAATTTAACTGGTAAATAAGACTGATAGGTATAAACTAAATACTAACGAATGCTCGAGAAACGTGAGAATGGCATAACCTAATACAACTGAAGGCAGAGTATAAATTAATATGACTGAGTTCTAGGAATAAAGAGGAAATTGTTCAGCTAGTGCTGGGGCAGGTAATGCATTCTCAATGTGTATTTAAATGGACCAATTTGTTCAGTAGTTCTAATTTTCAAGAGAAAATTATTCCACAATCTAACCACTGAAAATGGAGAATGATTTGGCAGGGTTTTCAGAGCGATGGGAGGAGATGATTAGTATATTTCTGTTCAGAGATCTGGTGTTAATATTATGGCAGAGTCCTAAGTATGTGATTCTGGAGTAAAGCTAGGCGGGAGTATTCACGTGTATGAGGCGGTGAAGAGACACACACACAACTGACGTAAGAGATCATACGAGGGAGAGACACGGCCATACAGTAGCAGGTGAATCTTGTACACGAGTTCATAACAAGCATCTTATCAACTGTAGCCGAAGAAATAGCTCACAGTGGTTTATCATAAACGCCAGTTGTTTGAATAATAGCCACTCACAAGACGTTACTGTGTCGTAATATTAAATGCCAAGCTGGTATAGCCTTCTTCTAGAGAGAGATTACACTGTGACAAAGTTTTGCCTCAAATCGAGGCCAAAGTATTAAATACTAGGACATGGCACTGTCCCAGGTGTAGCTGCCACCCGCAGTCTCATTGTACTTTATTTCACTACTTATAAACTAGGAGTATGTTAAAATATGTCGTTAAAATCTCCGTTCACATACCTGTTTTTAGCCAATACACATTTCCATCTTACTAGATGACTTATAACAATGAGCTGGAAAATGTTTTGAGGCAATAAAAATAAAGAAGGAGAGGGAAATATGACCCAACACTTACCACAGATAAAGGCAGCAGAGACGACAAAGAACTTAGAAGGTGGGAACTGGCCTATCAGCACCAACTGGGGACCAGACAATCTCTTCAACTTAAAATTCCTGATTTTTTTTTTTTGATTTTTTTTCAGTTGTTTGCACATGTGTCCATTACTTGATTAACTGAGGTATACTGCCCTTCCGCGACAGTTCCTTGTGTACAGTTTTGCTTTATACTTGCTATCCATCATCGTTTTCCAGCCTGTGCTCTTCTACCCCCACACCGAGCGTGGTGGTGTAACGGATAGCGTTCTGGCCTCGCATTCGGGAGGACGGCGGTTCGAATCCCCGTCCGGGCATCCAGATTTGGGTTTTCCATGGTTTCCCCAAATCACTCCAGGTGAATGCCGGGATGCTTCCTTCAAAAGGCCATGGCCGAATTCCTTCCCATTCCTTGCCCCCATCCTTTCCCGTCTCTAAAGACCACGTTGTTAAAAAGGGACGTTAAACTGTTACAAAAAAAAAAAAAAAAAAAATCTACCCCCACCCTCACTTCCCGCCATGTTGTTTTTCCCCCACCACGAGCTACCGACATTGTGGCTCACGCAGTTGGCTGCCGGCCACTTGCGTCCAGCCATCTCACTTCTACTGAGGAAGAGCCATGCTCGAAAATTCTATTCTTTGTGTGATCGTTTTCAGCGGCGGCCTTAGCCATTGCGAGGCCCGGGGCGGCAGATTTTTGCGAGGCCCTTGCACTGTGTGCAAAGTTTGTGAATCGAAAGTAGGATTTTTGATGATCGACGAAAAATGCAAAAGTCATAAATAAATAAATTTTGAGATTTAAAATATTATATTAGAAGAGTTATTAAAAGTTAACAAACAAAGACGTAAAATTATTAAGGATAAACTGAAGTGCATAAATGCCTTGAAAGAAATACATAGGGATTTAAAAATGATCGTTTTAGGTGTGGTGGCAATAATTCCCAGGACTACGTCTATAGAGGGGTACACTTCAGTTAATGTTTTTTCTGTTACATAACTAATCACCGAGATAAAGCCATCTTTTTCATCTTATACACAGATAAACATATTTAGTTCTTCATACAATTCTTGTACATCAATATTAGAAGTTTCCCCTGCTGTTAGAGGTACTTGCAAGTCACTTGATGGCTCCAAAAGTTCAGTCACTAATTTCCTTTAATTTTTTTATGTAATACATGAAAACAAATATGTGCTCACCATGTTTAAGGGCCTCAAATTTACGTTTGCAGCTTGCACGCACATAATCAATATTAACATTTATTTTGAAAATTACCTCCGCATGCAATTCAAGAGCTTCATCTTCCCCTTAGTAATCAAATTTATCGTTTCTACGTATCTTTTCATGATTATGAACTTTGTCGACATAATTTTCATCGGGTGTTTCTCTCGCTGTTACCAAGGATGATTGGAAACCATTTCCCCGACAATTAACAAGACAACGTGTAAATGCGTCTAAGTGTTGAATAGCCGCATCTAATTGCATTTTTCGTTTTGCAACATTTTTCTTATAACATTTATCTTTGTAAGGATGTCATGCCAAACGACAAGAGGAACTACAAATTCGTTGGTAGTTATTTCCTTTTCTATAAAGTGGCATTCACTAACCAATTGAAAATCTGTTGTATTTTCTGTTAAATCTCTCAAAGCATCAAGTATGTCTCTTGGTTGGTATTTAAAGGCCTTCACCAATTCTACCCTGCATTCCCATCTAGTTTCACAAAGTCGTTTTAGCGAAAAGGATTTTACATGTCCTTTTAAAACTGTTCACTTATAATTCGATCAGGCAGAAAGGCGATGCTGCATCTCCTAGGATGGGATTCTACCTATGACTCCCGTAGGGTAACAAATAAGGAGGTGGATTAATTTGAAGTATACATTTCTGGACACCACTTTTTTAGTGGCTTCATTATCATATCATCACTGTCTGTGCGCTTACCGTGCGGAGTATTACCGGTCAAGTGTGACTCGATCTTCCAGCGCAAGGTGACAAAAAATGAGTGAAATGAAACACAGGGATTACCTGAGCGTAAATCATAAACACTATGAAAGTAACAAAACAGAGCGTTCAATTGGGTTTTCTAATATGCGAGGCGCGAGATTCAAATAGCAATTAATTTTTTACTATGTTTTACAGTTAAATTACAAAAAATATTATTATTCAGTGATAAATTATTTAATTTTGATACCATTAACCTTAATTTCTACACGAATGTGACACTGAATAAATCTAAATGAGAAATTTTGATTTTGTACCTATTTATTAATATATACTTTAGTATTAATTAACCAACTTTAATGTACTGTTATCACTAATAGCTAAAGATAATTTTTTTAATAAAATCTTTTTTCAACACGGGTTGTTGCGCGAGGCCCCTCCAAGAGCGAGGCCCTGGGCGATTGCCCTGTTCGCCACCCCCTAAGGCCGCCTCTGATCGTTTTGTTCATGTACCAACGCTGCTGGAATCCCCTTCTTTGGTAAGGGGTGGTTTTTTATCCTATTCTAATGTTCAATATATAAATAAACAAACACAAGAGGAGCGCAATATTTCGTCGTACAGCCTTATTTGTGCTGAAGCGAGGCACCAGGCAGAGTCAGATGTGTCCACAGAGACCACTGTCTGGTGAAATATTGTGCATTTCTTGTGCGTGGGTTTTTTTTTTTTTTTTTTTTTTTGTCATTCCCACCTGCTGTCATCTGTGGTAGGTCATACTTCCCTATCCTTTATTTTTTAACTAGGTGCCTTTTTAGATACAAAGGTAGTAGCCAAAAGAAACCTTGGGATTTGTTCATCACTCAGCCACATTCGACAGAATAGGTCGGTCATATTCGACTGCAGTTGGCCGAGTGCTTACTTTTTGTTTAAATTGTTTGTTGTTTTGTGGACTGTGCAACTGGCTCACTGATTTTACTTATAAGCGTAACTAAACTAAACACGTGACAACAGTGATAATACTTGTGATAACAATGGTGCACCTAAATAAGAAAAGAAAGGGAAATTAACCCACCACATACCAAAGAGGACGGATGCGATGAGAGAACACTAATGCTGACAAACAAACAACACAATATTTCGGCATATGCCTTGCTCACAAATAGAAAAAACGGGCCATGTCCCTCGTGCATGTTTTAGCAGACCACCCAATCTTAAGAACATCTTAGTCCACAAATACCCTCCGTTAGACTCTCCAAAAGCACCATATGGATCTTATCCTTGTAATAGACCCCGCTGTAAAACCTGCAGCATGCTTCCACCCACCACTACATATTCCAACCCCACAACAGGAGAAACTTTCCCCATTATTGGACATGCCACCTGTTCAACCACTCATCTGATATACCAACTAACTTGCCGCTTTTGCACCAGTTCTTACATAGGCCTCACCACACAGCAACTCTCTGTTAGAATGAATGGCCACAGACAAACAGTCCATACTCGTAACCTGTACCTTCCAGTACCAGAACATGCCAATAGCCACGATTCCAACAACCTCAACGACTGTTTCACTGTGAGAGCAGTCAGAGTTTTCCCTGACAGCACCACTGCAGCAGAACTCCGGAGATGGGAACTAGCGTACCAGAATATCCTGGATACAAGACACCCACCTGGACTTAACCACCGTTAAATTCCAATTAACCCATCACTACCATTTTTTTTTTTTCCTTCGCCATTTTTATACCGTACCATTACTACATTTGCTCATTTTACCATCGACTGCCAAAATATTAAATATATTATCTCAGACATTGTATACCGATATCAATAGTCTACTCCTTATCCGTCCCCCCCCCCCCTCACCACAACACGGTTAGTCATTGGGTAACGTTCGGTGTGCACACACATTCCGAGCCTAATGGCCCGTTTTTTCTATTTGTGAGCAAGGCATATGCCGAAATATTGTGTTGTTTGTTTGTCAGCATTAGTGTTCTCTCATCGCATCCGTCCTCTTTGGTATGTGGTGGGTTAATTTCCCTTTCTTTTCTTATTTATATCGCCTAGAAGCCGCTTCCATTTTCCTTAGTTGCATCAATGGTGCACCTAAGAAACAGGTGACTGAAATACAGAAATGTGTGGCTAAGGACTATGGCTGGCTGATAAATGTACCAGATAACAAATTTTGTTAAATGTATAATCTGTGAAATAAATTTCTGTATTTCTTCAGCTAGAATTAATCATGTAAGTTTAAAAGATAGCTTTTATAATGCTCGTGTACGTACCGATTTTTACACGACTTATGTCGCTGATATTGAAAGAGTTTTTTTTTCTGTCATGAATACAAAGTGGAGGGATAAAAGAAAGAAACAAATCTTCACTCAACATAATAAAGAATAACCTCACCATGCGTTTAATTTAAATACAGACTGTACAGATACTGCAAAAGTTTTAAGAGAAGTAAGTATTTGCAGAAAGAGTTCAAAAGTAATGAAAAATGTGTGTTCAAATATAAAAAAATAAATGTACTCTAATTGTTCAAAAAAAAAAAAAGGAGTGGCAACCCTGATCCCAGGCAATGAAACTATTTATTGAAGCCTTTGATTATAAATTTAACAGTTCAAAATGCCTGTACTAACAGTTACTTTGTGACTCACAGTTCATTACCGAGAGATCAAGTATTACCAATGAAACGAGTATCAATTTGCATTTCATAAAATATAACAGTGTTCATCTTTCTTACCAGCTTCCAGCATCGGTCCTCCTCCATTTCGGTGTCGTATGATGTGCCCCTGAAAATACAGAAAACAAGAACGCTGAAAATTAATTTTGTGCAGACACTAAAAACAAACATTAGCACACCTAAATACAACCTGGTGGAAAGTAGAGATTGCCTGAACTTAATTCGTTCATCATTTTATGATAACGAGTGAGAATACAGTACATAACCCATCACTCACCACAGACGAAGGCAGGAGCGTCAGGACGAACACAAAATGCGAACATTTACGACAATTCGCTAAATAAACCTTAAAATGTGTACAATGTGATACTTGACCAGAGGAAAGATGTGTACACATGCAGAACGACCACATGACAGATAAAAAGAAACCAAATTCCCTTCCAACCAGTGGCAGATAAATCTGTTATGATCACAAATCAATTTCCAGGTTCCCCAAAAACTATCACAAGGCCTAACTTCCAACCGCTACTGCCTGATCTTGTAACACCACCCAACATTCCCATAAATCCTGGTCTGCACTTCCTCAAGCTGATCGACGAGGTCATTAGAGATGGGATTTTTTTTTTTACATATGGCTTTACGCCTCGTTGATGTTGCCATCATTACAGGTGGACAAGGAATATGAAGGAATTTGGCGTTCGCCTGGAGTGATACGGGGAAACCACGGTAAACCCAAATTGGAGGCATGGACGAGGATTCGAACCCGTGTCCTTCCGAATATGGTGACAGGGTGTTAGCTGTTCACCCCCCAGGTCCCTGCAGCCTGGACTCCACCGACCAGAACTTTCCACGTTCCTTCCCTGAGACGCACATCCTCCTAACTACAGGCTGCACGTGCTACAACACACCTTCAATTCTCAAGAACGTACCGGTGCACGAGACTCACCTCCCCACTGTCGTAGACTATGACACGGACGTTTCCCCTGCAGCACGCGACCAGCGACAAGTCTATCGCAGGGGACTCCCGGTGGCAGTAAGACACGAACAAGGAATTATGCCGTTTGCTTGAAATTAGTTTATCTGGTCATACCTTTCAAAACCAACATGAAATGTACCTTACACACGATGCCACATGAAAGATACAATACGGCACAACATTAACAGTGTAAACCGCCGTTTCTGAGCACGTTTAATGCCTAGTGTAACATCAGCACTCTCCAGCCACGACTAAAATCACTGGCAACTTACTGTGATGTAATCTGAATACACTGCTCTGGCATTACGACCGTAATGCATTTGCTGTATAACAAAGTGAACGTTTTTTCATTCTAGTCCAGGTTACATTACAGATACTACCTCTGGATAACGGAAACAAAGAAACTGTCGCGAGGCACTGAAAATAAGATAGGATAGGGAAAAATAAACAGATACCCGTCACTTATTACAGATGAAGGCAGGAGGGCGAGACGAACACGTAAAAACACAAAAACAAACAAATTGCACAATATTTTGACACGAGTCTTAATCATGTTAGAGGCGAGACATATAGCAGGGGAAAGATGGGGTCACATGTGGCGGGTTTATTAAGACTTATGTCGAAATATCGTGCAATTTGTTTATGTTTTTACGTGTTCGTCTCGCCCTCCTGCCTTCATCTGTGGTAAGTGACGGATATCTATGTATTTTTCCCTGTCCTATCTTATTTTCAGATACTACCTTTGGTGAGAATAATGTGATCAGAATGGCAACTGTCTCTTCTCTTAATATTGTATGTGTCATCCATCACATTTAACGTATGTTTAATTTTGTTTTAATGTACACGTTTTCTACAAACATATGTGCTGAGGAACACGTGTAATAAATTTACACCGAATAGCACAATTCTTTTGTACCACGTTCACCACAGTCTTAATCCTTTTCTATTTTTGAACACGCCATCCGAGATCCCCGCCTTCACCGAAAAACTTCTCCCGTCGGCCACTAAACGACAGTCCGGCAGGAGAAAACGGTCCATGCCTGCCAACGTGCACCATTCACTTTTAAATTAAACTCGTTCTATTAACAAGTGTTTTATTAATGTGTTTCATGAGACGTGCTTCGCCCTCACAGGGTGGTGCATTGTCAGTGGCTATAAATACAAGCAGTGATACAATTATATCTGTATAAATCATGTCAACAAAACAGTTGTTAACAAACGGTGTTTAATTTAACATTTACGCAACAACGGTGGAACGTGGTCAACATCCAGTGGCAGCTAATGTCACGCTCGACACCTGCCGTACCGTGAGGGTTGGCAACCGTCTACCGACACACCTACAAACTTCTCACGGTATAAATACAAATTCTTTTTAATTTTGTTTTTAAATATCAAAAATATATATCAATTTAATTTCACTTGTCAACACGAATATCATACTTTCCTGCAATTGTCGTTGGCCGACTGCCCCCCACCCCTCCCCTTTCCCCACTGCAACCCCTACCCTTCCAACTCTGGCTCGGCCGTGTGGTAAGTCTGCACGTATACACACGTCTCACCTCGTACACGACTAAGGATTTTTTACTGAAATATTGTAAACTGTTTCACGATGTGTTTGTCGTGGCGGTGCTGCTTTCATCTGTGCTTGTTTTCATTGTCTCAAAGCAGTTTTATTCATCACTTTAAAGTCACAGAGCTATGTGTACAAGGCATGCAAAACAAGTAATGAGACCCACAATGTAGCACTTGATATGGCGACACCGGAAGCACAGGACTCAAACGTGTGATACGCATTGAGTAAAATTTAACTCTCATTGCTCAACTTTCCAGTTAATTTACATATGTGGAAAAGGAAGGTGAAATACACAGACCAAAGTTGAAAATACACTCCACAATGAATGCACCACTTTGGGCTATTAAATTGTGTAGTTTAATGAAGTTATCAATTCTTTTTAATTATACTGAATGCTTACGTATAGCCTTAAATCCACCTGGATTGTGTGTTTCTGGTTTTCAGTGTGTGTCAACAGCTTTGCCGTGTTCATTCTTAATTTCGTTTTCCACATATGCAGCACATTGGCTCAAAATATTCTTATCTGAGAAATTAGCTTCAAAAATGTAGTTTACTGTTTCTTGCATACCCACAGTTTTAAGGAATTCGTTAGGAGATGTCATAACTGCATTGCTCCACATTTGCCTTCTTGAAATACAATCTTTCTTAATGTAACAGTTCTGCTCTTCTCTATAAAAAATGTTTAATACATACATTAACCTTAAATATGTCAGTGCTTATTACATTATTTTTTATTAGAGATTTTAGCTTTTATATTACTTGTGGCTATGTGTTTACTTCCAATCCTGTGTTTAGTGAGATTGCTTATTATTATTATCTGCAATTGGACCCTGTCAGATCACGCAAAACCCTAACGATTCAGTTATCCGAGTTTCTTTTTATTTTAATTAATTTTTATTGTGTGGAGCTCACATTTCCAGTGGCATTTCTCCTAGTCATCTAACCCCATCTATTTTTTTTTTTTTTTTTTTTTTTAATATAATTTCAGGTTAAAATTATTCCCTATCTAATTTTGTGATTTACGAATTTTAAATTCTTTAAGCAATTTTGGTAAATTATTCATCACTACACTTGCTAATTTGTTCCAATCCCCGACACCCTTACCAACAAAAAACAAAAATCCCACTCTCTTATGTATGAAATCAAGCACCAGCTAGTGGTCATGGTCGCCTTTCCCCTTCCATGCACTATTCCTAATTCTCTGACCAATATCCCTCCAAGCCCATCACCAACATATGGCCTGTACATTCCCAGCACTCTATTCACCCTCCAATGACTCCCAACCCAGCTCCTTTATCATATCAGTTACTGATTGGGTCCTGCGATAATTTCCACAAAGAAATCTAGCTGCTCTTCTTCGCACATCCTCCAACTCCGGGTATTTTGTTCTTCAATAACAAAAGCGGAAAACTTTATTCTCAAAACAATTAACAAACGCTACAATACACACAACAGAAGTAACATAGATGTCCAGGCCACTCCAATAGGAACTGTCATAAATATTAAGATTCCTTTGGTGCACTAATTTATTTCTAAGTACTTTCATTACAGTGTGTAACGTAGAAAGCCTCTCATATCGATATTTCGACTATCGATATATCGACCATCTGGCTGAAGAAGAATATCTTGAAAAAAAAGGTGGGGGAAAAAAAAAAAGGTACAGCAGCGCAACGTGGTCCTGAAAGTAGTGCGGTTGTAAGAAGTGCGGAGAGACTTGTGAATAGTCCCCACGTGGATGGTTCTTACCTGCAACAGCACAGAAAAAGTTGGCTGATGTTCGACGCGGTTAAACGTCTGGCATGGTATCGGGGTGAGCTTCATGGTTGATTTTGAACGTAATTAAACATTGTAACTAGGAAACCATCAACTTGTGTTTCAATGTGGTAATATAACCTGTAGTGTACCGATTCATGACCAAAAACATTCTCTATTTCAGTAGAGTGGCGGCCAAAACATTTTCTTAATTGCAACTGGCGAGTGTGTAAAACGATCACGACTGATTTTTCCGCCATAAGTGTGGCATTCCAAATAAACCCTTGTGTATAAAAGTAGAAGAGTTTTGGGAGTGTTTCCCATGACATTATCATTATTATTAATTTTACTGCGATGTAGTGCACACCCCTTAGACATCTACCTAACCCTTTCAATTTTATTATTTTTAATTATCTTATATAATTTCTGTGTTAAATTCCTCGTCCCTCCACTTTTGTGATTTACGAATTTTAAGGGCGCTATTGACCTAGACGTCGACGCGACCTAAAACAACAACAACAACAACGAATTTTAATTTAACTCTCTGTGACAGCACCTCAAACCCCGACTTTAGATGAAATTATATTCTATGAATTATTTGTAGCAAGCTAAGGGTTGAGTAGATATTATTTTATATGGTTTTTTTTTCAATTTATTGTGAATTGGTGTAAATGGGCTTCGTTTTATGAAAAGAACTTATGTAAATACTATTAGTATGTTCCAAGGGCAGAACTATGCAAGAAAAATTGATTAAATGTTTGTAATTCCAAGTATTAAGGTGAGCTATGATGATTAGAAGACAATGTACGACAGTTTAAACCGATTTATGTGGATAATTCTGTGTGTAAATATATTCAATGTTCATTTCTGTGCATTTTGTAATGTTGTGTATTGATTTTGATTGTTTTTAATACGTTTTTAATCGTTTAAGTATTGTTAAAGTTCGAGAAACATCTGTCGGAAGCCTTTGTAATATTCTGGAACTTTCTATGGAACAGAGATGAGTTTTGAAGCAGTTTTACGTGAACAGTAAAGTACAAGTTTTATGTTTGCAAAGATTCTTGTAATCCAGTAGTGCATAGCAGTACTGTCTTTGAAAGCAGTTTTTGTGTGTGTGACCAGTATCTTTGGAAGTATTTCATATATAATAAACCGTGAGAAACCTATCGACACCCACAGCAGCCCTTGCAATACTAAGTCTCTCACTGGATTCGACTATAATTTATCACACGTGCTCTCTCCAGGTGCGACTATTGTCGAGTATTATTCCTGACAATCACTGGGAAGGTGTACAGTCCTAGTGGTAAATTGTTGCGAGTGAGGATTTTTCATTTGGAAAAATATCTCTTACATTTGATCTATTGGCAGCGAGCTCCATTCTGTCGTTTAATAACAGCCAGGTATCATGACTGCTGTTGAAGAATCACTTCCACAGATCAATCCTCGATATGTAGTCTGCAAAATCTTTAGAATTTACACTGACGACACTGGACTGGTTGTTTTCCTTGAAACTTTTCTTCCAGATTTTTCAGATTAATGAGCAATATATCCAAATGTCTGTATTCTCTCCTGTATGTCTGATATCATAGCTGATAACAGGCACACCCTGTGTAGCTCTACTCCAAAACCTGATACTAAACAAATTTCTCTAATTTAAAATGCGGCTCAAAAGCCTCATTACACAACAAACCCAAATATCACACATGCTGCACTGAATACCCTCCCTGCAGCCACAGTGGCGTCTCACCTGGCCACTCGATGGCGTCCGTGGCGCCCTGTGGACGCGGCGTGGCGACGCGTCCGCTCCTCGCGGCTGCTGTCGCTGCTGTCTGTGCCACCTCACCCCACCCGTGCTCGCTCGAGCTGAAGCAAAGGTTTCAACGACTGTTACAAAGTGTCTGCAAACTCAAACAGGTTGTTAATGCTTGCAGTTCTACATTTTACAGCTACTGACAACTGAAAAGTGGGAGGATATTGTTCAATACTAAACAGAAGCGGCTGAAAAAGACAAGGAAAATATACTGACGACACATGACTTCTAAAAGTAGACAATGTATTAAACTGGCAACAGCAATCTACACAATACCAATCAATGTGGAGAGTGTACTGCATTCCCTTCATCATTTGGCACAGTTTTGATACAATTTGTGCTTGGCGACAGACGATTAAGGCGTTCACAAACAGACGAGTTCTGTCCGCACAGAAACGCACAAATCATTCTCGTGTCTCTGGAGATTGTCTACCCAATGTGTTCGTACACCACTGGCCAAGTAGGTTGGAAGCTCTCTTCCTGAATAGCAATTTTTTTCTGTCACCATAAAGAACTGTGGGAAAAGTTTCAGACTTTACACACAGAAAATTCTATTCATCATAATTACATTGAAAACATAGATAAATTACACCCAAAACTCATGAAAGTCAAAGGGAGGAGGACTGCACCAACAAAAATAACACACAACACAATACTTTGGGAAAAACCCCATTGAAAACGTGAGGTGTCTGCAACGATTTGGGTGCACGGAGGGGGTCACGTGAAAACAGTTACATTATTGGAGCGCCATACACTTCTTATTGTTAGTAACAATCATGATGAGCAAGAAAGAGGTTCACCCTGTGGTTGTTAAGTTTCACATCAACGAAAATAATTGTAACAGCCCTCATACCTGAACTTTAAACAGAACTGTATTTAATGAAGTATCTGTAGTGAGCTAACGTTTGCTTGAATATGATCTGGTATGTTTGTTTCACAATTTCCTGTAAATCAGTGAATATAGACTTTACTTTATTAATTAAATTATTTAAAGGCCATTTAATATATTTAAGAACAGAATTGTGCAAGAGAATTGCTAAATTGTTTGTAATTCCAAGTATTAATACAAGTTACAATTTTTACAGGATAATTTTCTACAGTTTAAAATGATTTCTGTAAATAATTTTGTGTCTAAGTATCTTTAATTACCATTTCTGACTGTTTTATAATGATGTTAAATGAGTAAGTACTATTTCTGATTGTTTATAATATGTTTAATTGTTTGAGTAATTGTTAATGTTTGAGAAATATCTCACGGAAGGTTTTGAAGTGTTCGGGGAAATTTTGATAGAGCCTATATAAAGAAATCAGCTGAAGGATAGTTAGTTAGTTTATACAGATTCACTTTGCAACTGCCAAGGACTGCATTAGTAGTATCTCTGGATTGTATCTATGCATGTAAGCAGTATCGTAGACATCGTGTTTGGTGAAAGTAAAAAGAAGTCTAGACAAATACCTTGTGGACTACTTAATTATCTTATTAAAAAACCACGAAGAACCTGACATAATCTAATAAAAATCATAAACCTCATAATATCAAATACATACATTGTAAATGATGTTAAATATGCACTCTCAAATACTTACTGCTAAATCCTTAATGCAGCACATTATGGAACAGACAGGTAAAGCCAAAGGGACAGGCAGAAGAATGTGTGGGAATATTCAAGAAACACGATCCACAGCAGCTAAAAATATGCTTAATCTGAGACAAAGTAAAACGCTTCCAGTCTAGCTTTTGAACCAATCACTTTTGCTATCAATTTTAACCACAATAATGACTGATCCCCAAGTTTCCCTATTTCATGGACAACTATGGTAAGTAAATTTCTGTGTGAGAAACAGTTAAAATTTGGATTGTAGTATCGTTACTTGAAGGGCAGATCTAAGCAAATAATTCATCTTATTTTGTTCAAACGACTTTTTTTAATTCTCAAAAGTGAACCAAAGTAGCTCTAGTTTAAGGTAGTAGCTATTTTTTGTGGAATGCAATTTTTGAAAAACTGCAGGTAGAATTTTGATGTGGTTTCAAACAATGTACTGGCACTATCACAGAAGTATAACGTATGCTTTAGTTTTTGTGTGATGTCAAAAACAGTGAGAAATTAAGATGAAAGTATCCAAAAATCAGTATCTATTTAAAGAATAGTTACTTTTCACAGTTGAAATTTCAGTGTACGGCGTGTATCATATTACTTGGAGAAATTACATTAGAAGTTTCTATATCTCGGGTGACATCTTTCCTGTGACGTAATAGATCGTACAGTGACAGTGAAGAATGGGAGTCACACAGGAACTACTGGTTGTGTTTGCTGAGGCTTGGAGCAATGGCCGCTATATCTGGGGGTAAAATATAGTACAAGTCATTCCGATGTGAAGTCATTAAATTGAGAAATTTAAGATAAAAGTGTAAAAAAAAATATTATTTGTTAAAGGTAAATTACATCTCACAATTGAAATGTTTATCATGAGTTTAGCATGGAAATGGCATTGTATTTCTCAGAGTAATTTACTATATTTTTCCCCCATGGTGACAATGTATGGGATAATCAGTTTAAGAGAGGCCTGTATAACAGTCCACACGGAAAATTTTAGTTTAACATATACGAGAGCGGATTAAATATAAACGAGCCTTTTAAAATCGCTCGCCTGTCAGTGGTGCGAGCCATCAGCGATGGTTTACACAGTAGTGGGTGAATGGGTGGGGGGGGGGGGGGGGGCGGCATGCGAAGGCAATAACATTGTTGGAGCATCACAAACCTCTGACGCTTAGTAACAATCACAATGACTCAGAAACAGGTACACCCCACAGATGCACAGTATTTTTTATTAATTTTCTTGTCAACAAAAATGTAAATGCTGCCAAAATTTGGCACCGTTTGCTCAGGGAAAAAATCGTTTCATGGACACAGGTAAAACAGTGATGTAACAAATTTACGAAGAGACAAGAATGTTTTGAAAACATCAGCTGTTAGTGCCGTCTGTCCCCGAACGAGCATCACAACGCAGAATACACGGACTATTCTAGAACTCGGTGAAGGCGACAGGCACATAACTGTTCTTAAAATCTGCCAGGAACTTCAGATCAGGTATGGAAGTGTCCAAGAATCCTTCAAGGGTTTTCTGGCAGATAATTTCTTCTTTCCACAATGACACAGCTGTCATCACAGTGGCAGCTTCGATACGACAACACATCACTTGACGAAGGCAGCGGAGGTTGTTGCAAAACGTTGTCGAAAGAAGAAATTAACCGGCACAATACCAGAGAAGAATTCTTGTTGGCCATACAGTGAGAAAAACTTAATTCTCACATGGAAGTTGCAAGCCATTTGTGTTCTTTAGAATGGGGCGATTTTAAATAAATTACTAATCACAGTTAGTAAGTTCTGCTAGACGCCTTGTAGTTAATTAATTTACTGATTAATATAGTTCGTTAATGCCACGGTCACCAGATGATGAAACTGAGCCATTTCTAAGCTGTAGGTGGGAAAATAATTAATAAAAAGTCATTGCGTTCATTAATAAATAATCCTGTCCACGACAAGTTTATTGATAAAGCACATTAACACTCACAAACTGGTTTGGCCACCACCAAAATTTGAGATAAAGGCTAATTGAAACTTCTTATCTGAAATATTATGCTCACTGTTCCTGTCGACCTGTTCTTCTTAAACAAAGTCCACACACTAAAATTACATCGCTCAGTGGCTGTATCGGCCAAAACTTTCGATACGCGAGCCGTGCTCGGCAACAATCCGGATACGACTGACTCAAAAACAATGTGTTAATCTGCTTCTGAGGCAATACTTCGCAGTCGGTGGAAGGTAACTGTGATGTTACAAAGTGTACAATCAATGATTCGTAACGAGTCGGGAAAAGTGTAGGCTCAACGGGTTCCAAAGTTGTCGAATACAGAGCAGAAAGCCACGCAATCGCAAATTTCTCGGACACTTCTAATAAGGGACGAGGTGAAAGGTGAAGCCTTTTAGAAAAAGTTGTCACGTGCTAGGAGGCTTGGGGCAGCGTCACACCCCCGATCTGAAGACGACCAGCACAGTGGCAGGAAACTGGGGAACGGGCAGCGGTGAAAGCAAAAATGCATTTGTCTGCAGGTATTCTGGGACTGTAAAGGGGTCAGTTGTCGATTTTATTCAAGAATGATGATCAATTATTACTGCTTATTACTGTAATCTTGGCATTGCGTTTTGATCAGAAGTGTTTTCCATGAGATGATCCCACACCACTGCAGAAACACAATGTGAACTAGAGCAGGGGTGACCAACCCGAATGATCTTGTGGGTCAATTTGGAAATGCATCATAACTCCACGAGCCGCATATAAAATCGTATCCCCTTACTAGATTTAGACCCACTAAAGACATTTTTTGGAGTGGAAAATTGAAACTTAATGAGTAATTATTATTGTGTTTACTATTTTTCTTACAAGTAAACATAGATAATATAATGACAGTAAACGCACATTTTAAAGAAATACAAAACACTAAAAATGATATATACAAATATTTAAATACAAATGAAATAAATTTTGAAAATATCGATGAACAAATAATGTATTTTTTTAATACATTGGTTTTCACTACTTTGGCCATTATAAAATAAATATATTTTGTAAAAGTGTGACGAATCTCGTGGGCCACGGGTTGGCCACCCCTGCACTAGACTGTCCTACAGCACCAGCCCCCGGTGGACGGCGCTTCACAACGGACGAGGACGTCCAGCGGTCCACGTGCATTCACGTGCACCAGAAGTAAAAAAAATTACCAACTGCTGGAGTAAGTGCATATACAAAAATAAGGAAAATGTAAACCATAATTTATTTTGAATTTTCTTTTAACACTCATTTATATTTGATGCCGCTTCATATGTCCAGAAACATTTACCATTCTGAAATGAAATATGCCCACAAATACAAAGATTTTTTTTTACTTATGGCTTTACACCTCGTCGATGTCATTAGAGGATGGACAGGATTGGGAACAATGAAAGGGAAGGAATTCATCAGGCACAGCCTTTTTTTTTTTTTTTTTTTCAAAGGAAACATTCTGGCATTCATCTGGAGTGATTTGGGTAAACCACAGGAAACCCAAATCTGAATGCCCGGACGGGGATTTGAACCAGTGTCCCAAATGCAAGCCCAGAGCGTTAACTACTCACCCACTGCACTCAGTTACATTCAGTGCACTCCATCTTGTGTCAACTTTTGGCAGTAGGACTAAGAGATCATTCCAACCCTGAGTTCAGTGATAACAGCCTTTGTTTGTATACCTGTCAGCCTGACTCTGTGCCTGGCGGGATTATCCTCCAGCCTCTGCAGGGGGATCTTGATCCTCCTGATGGGGATGCCGTCGATCATGGGCATCACCTTAGCCGTCAGTGCTCTCTGCTTCCCCTCTGCTGCAACACAAAACGACCAGTCGAGCATCACCGACACCACAAGAGAGCAAATTACTGTGCAAAACACACCACAAATCAAAACTGTTTCATAAAAAGCTTATTCTAATTTATTCCTAATTTTTAAGAATTTAAGGTACACTGTTTTTTTTTTCTTATTGCTTTACGCCAGTTGACGGCTAACGTCATTAGAGGCAGGATGGGACTGGGGACAACGAATGGGAAGGAATTCAGCCATGGCCTTTTGGAAGGAACCATCCCGGCATTTGCCTGGAGTGATTTGGGGAAACCGTGGAAAACCCAAATCTGGATGCCCGGACGGGGATTCGAACCGCCGTCCTCCCGAATGCGAGGCCAGAACGTAAAGGTACACTGGATCTTCTACAATACTAAACTATGTTACAAGTCATTGGTCTTAACTGCATATAAGATTCCACCTATTTTTAAAGCTGTTACACTTTAATAAAATGTAGGAACACCTATTGTTCTTCCATTCTTTTTGTTAGTAGAATTATTAATTTCGTGGCAATTCTCTTTGCCATCTAATTACCCCTTTTTTTTATCATTTTGTATACTTTGAGTATTAAATTCCTCCCCATCTACTTTTCAAATTTATGATTTTTAATTTTAAACTCCTTCCGCAGTTTTGGTAAATTATTCATTACTTACCCACAAAAGAAATTTTTTCACTCCCTTATCCATGAAATAGAGCGCCAGTTTGTGGCCATGGTCTCCTTTCCCCTTCCACACACTATTCCTAATTCTTTGACCAATATCCCTCGAAGCCCCATCACCAACATATGCCCTGCACATCCCCAGCACTCTCTTCACCCTCCAATGACTCCCAACCCAGCTCCTTTATCATATCAGTTACTGACTGGGTCCTGCAATAATTTCCACAAACAAATCTAGCTGCTCTTCTTTGCACCCTCTCCAACTCCTGTTTTTGAGAATCAAAATGTGGTCCTAAACTACACCACCATATTCAACCAATGGTCCAACCAAATTTTTGTAATTCAATTCCCTAACTTCTATGGTACATCCTCCCATCACCCTCTCCAGCAAATGAAGGATTTTGTAACCTTTTCCTACCACCTGCGCAATGTGCTTTGCCCAGTTGAGTTTGTAATCAAACATTATGCCAAGATATTTACACCTCACGCCTTCAACAAACAATTCTGACCCCACCCTATAATCATAAAGAGCATTTAGTTTTGTATCTGTGTTGTTAATTAGCCGACTCACAAGTCAGTACTTGTCACAGTAGCTGTCATATAATATGGCTGTTCGTATCATCCAGTGTGTGGCCCTATAACTACAAGTATGGTTTGTTTGGTTTCAAGTAGATCAGTAGAAATGATACCTATCCCTACCAAATATTAAACTGAAATTAAATTCAAAGTGAAAAGTAAAATGTCTGGTCAGTTATTGTAATGTTGTCTCACATTGCTAAGTCATTGCAATGTGTTGTGTTTCTTCTTGCACTTACCCGAGTTATTGCCAATTTAGTTAATTTGACTATGAACTCCTGATAGCAACTTCACAATAAATACAAATGTAAAAATTATAGACCGCGAACAAAAAAAATTATATGGCAGTCATTGGGAACTGCCGACAGAAGTGAAAACTTAAAACTATGAATATCATACGTGCAACATATCATACTTACAGCTACAGATATATTAAATAATAATAATGAACTAATGACTGGGTTTCTATTGGTTGCGCATTCCACCCGTATTGCTTCCACGTACAGGGCACCTACAGTTTAACAAGGAATCCGAACCACGGAAGCGTACTTCATATTACAAAGCGAGCTGTGCCAGAGGTTAAGGCTCTATGAACCCCCCCGAGACAGGGATTTCAACCGAGGACATTTCGTTTGCCAGTGAGACATGTGAACGACTGAGCCGCCTGGTATACTGTTGACACTAGCAAGTCGGTGACGCGAACTCAAAAGATTTTATCAATACAAAATTTGCCCAATGTGTCGAAAGTAGCTTTCATTTCTAAAACTAAAAATGTAACTTAGTCCACAACCCGCAGGTTGGTCACCCTTCCTGAAGGAGATATATCAAAAGCAGGAAGGGCAATTCCTTTCCTCAGGGGCTACAGTTTAATGTGGAATCAGAACCACGGAACGTCCCGGTGTAGCTCATATGCAGCTCCTAATTCCTGCTCACCACAGGATTTGAAGCAGTGACCACAGACAGAAACTTTAGTAAGTAAGCAACGTAACTGCTGAGCTACAAGACCACCTTGTTTTGAAGTAAATGTATGCCAACTACTATCAAAATTGGATAAAAAATGAGGGTTTGTATGAACAACGGTGACAGGAATTAAGGTAAAAAAAATGGGGGGGAAGGATTAGGTTTCTGTAAATGTAACTGTAGTTTTCTAGATGTTTTAAAGTGTACAAATATGCAAAGCTCCATCAAAATCAGATAAAAACTATGTGTTTGCATAAAGAACACTGGCTGTTAGAAGATACAAACATAGTCTATGTTTCCACTGCAGCCAGAGTGTAACAGAGTATAGCTACAGACATACTGCTATCACAGCATGTCGGTGACGCAAACTCATGAGATTTTAGGCGTCCAACGTGCGTATCATATGAGCAACAGGTGGCACATCGATGACAGGAAGACAGGAACTCGGAGATTTACCCCCGCCCAAACATCACGTAACACACCTATAGAAGTTTTCACTTCAAAAAATCTTAGATCGTACAGGGATAGCCTAAATGACCAGGTGTGTATTGAAACGTGTGTGACCTAGAACGACAAGTGGTACGTGAAAACATAAATAAACTCATCAAGTTTCAAAGTCCACTTGCTGTCTGTTGTCACATTCCAAAGAGAAAGCTGTGTGGGACCTTTTCGAGCAGACACTGACCTGGATACAAGGTCAATACCAAAAATAGTAGGACTGATTTTTTTTTTTAATTTATTGGAGGTATGTTTACAATTCCTTAATCCTCTTCGAAACAGCACCCTTGGGCAGCTACACACTTAGAATTATGTTGCTGCCACTAACCGTACGCCTTCTGGAAGTCAGATTTGGGGACGCTGTTGAGAGTCCTCGTCAATGCCGCTTGGATGTCCCGAACTGGGCCAAACTGCCGTCCCTTCAGCTTTCTTTTCAGCCACGAAATTCTTTTTCGACATTGTAGTAACAGGTCATGAAACTTGGGATTTCCAGTATGACCCAGAAAGCGAAAGACAAGCCACGTCCCCTCGTGCAAAGCAGGCTCACATGTGCAAATCGGAGATCAAGACAATGCTGATCGTGTTTTTTTGACCGTTGCAGGGCGATTAGTAAGGAGTTCATTCCCCCTGGGAAAAATGTCAATTCGAAGTTTTACCTGCAAGTGCTAACCTGCCTGCGAGATCGAGTGAATCGCGTCCGACCAGTCATCTCCGCCAACTGGACTCTGCATCACGACACTGCGCCGTGCCAAGGCGCGTCGTCATGAGGCAACTGTTGACCCGATTCAGCGTTGCCACGTGGCCACACCCCACCTACAGTTCCAATCTGCCTCCGTCTGACTTTTTTTTGTTCCCACGGATGAAAAGGCAGCTGGCAGGAACCACGGTTTGACTCGATTCAGGACGTTCAAGCAGCATCGACGGGGACTCTCAACAGCGTCCCGGAATCTGACTTCAGATGGCGTACGGCCAGTGGCAGCAGCGTAATACTAAGTGTGTAGCTGCCCAAGGGTGCTATTTCGAAGAGGATTAAGGAATTGTAAACATATCTTCAAAATCAGTCTTTCTACTTTTGGTATTGGCCCTGTATAGTACAGCAGGTGTAGTCGTTTCATCCCGCAGCAAGACAGGGCTCCAGGTCGCTGGTGCGAGTGATGTTCCCCCCACGTTGCCAGATCTGACCCCGTGTGATTTCTTCTTGTGGGATTGTGTGAAGGACAACGTTTATGTACCCCAATGCCAACAACACTGCAAGAAATACAGGAGCAGATCACTGACATGTGGTAAACGATGATAGTGCAGTAGCCTTCCCTGCCGGTACTCATACCGATGTCGAAATAAAGGCAGCAAACACGAGCTAGGCAGGTTGAACAAATCCCGAGGCAGTACCCTGAAAGTAGAGTGCTGATGAGTAGGCGTCGGAGCAATGACCGTCTCAAGTCACCTAGACGGCCTGGTAACTCATTACCATTTGCTGAAAGATGTCCCCACTTGAGGAAAAGACCGATGGTAGGGGGTGAGGGTAAGACCCTAGGCTCTGGGACGGAGCTAGGGAGAGGAATGCTCGACGCCGACTCAACCCGACCCGACAAGTCGTCTGCAGACGGGTGCCGCTGACGGAGGCGTCGTCTTCACAGGGCTAGAGGCAGACAGCACCCGGGACCGACGCCACTGCGGGACTCAGCCAGCACGTCGCCCCAGCCTGACATGATCGCCGGACACGCTGCCAGAGTGACGATGGGACTCCAATAGTCAGGTGGGGCCGACTGTCTAATTACCGGGGATGGTCGTTGCTGTATTGGGAGATACGGCAGCCTTAGCTTGCCATTGCTGGCCAAGACACGACTGTGAGGGAAGCAATAATACCCTTGCATATTAATTGTCAGCACCAAAGGCTAATGTTCTGTTTTTTTTTGTTTTTTTTTGAACTGCTTAACGCCTCTTAACAGCGAGGTCTTTAGAGCGTGAAAGGATGGGGGGGGCAAGGAATGCGAAGGAATCCAGCCATGGCCTTTTGAAGGAAGCATCCCGGCATTTACCTGGACTGATTTGGAAAACCGTGGAAAACCCAAATCTGCACGCCCGGACGAGGATTCGAACCAGAGTCCTCCCAAATGCGAGGCCAAAACGCTAATCATTACACCACCATGCTCAGTAATAAATGTTCTGATACGTGCTATATTGTGACTACTTATTTCTAGAGCTCTTCTCTGATGGTGAAAAATTGCTGACCCGAGGGTCCGCTGGAGATATCCCTGCAACCCTTGCCCTCATTCTCTCTCTCCTTTAGTGGTGATTCGTAGGGCGGGTCACTACAATAGAAAGGCGCTATAGAACATATGGACAGAACTGGATTACCGCGTACCAGGAGATCAAGGGTGCACACAATAAACATTTATAGTATGTACCAGAAACCCGGTGAGTTTATGCATCTATTTACATATCACTCATCTTTGTAGGCTGTAATCATTTTAGTACACAGTATTTTGAAACTCTGCGAATTGTTCAGGCTAAACCCGTATTATCATTGTCGGCCAGTTCAATAATTTTCTGATGTGGCCACTTAAAGTCATGATTTCAGATATAACTTGAGCAGTCACACGAACTAGGGTGATCCTCTGCCAGTTAACTCCGACAACCCTGCGTATGTCCTCGTCCACTCGGTCTAGGGTGATCTCTAGGGCTCCATTCTAATCTTGAAACGACAGGCAAAAATTTAATCCTTACAAACAATCAGCTAAAGCAACCCTAGAGAGACATTTGGTAGCCAAAAAGAGATCAGAATAGTAGCAAATGGCACATCAAAGCGTTCGGTATAAGTACAGGTGAGTAGCACTATTCAATACACTAGATACAGGATTACAGAGATAACGACACTGACGTTGGGGCTCCGGCTCCTCGGATGTGTTTTCCTTGGAGCATCCGGCGTCGCAGTCGAACGAGAGGACGTCGTTTATGCCCGCACTGTGGCTGGACAGGAAGTCGAGCGGTGCCTTCAAACTACGCAGCAACGAGTGCAGACGCCGTGTGTGTTCCTAGAAAACAAACAGAGACTTTGTATTATAATCCTCAATCAGACTCTGTCTAAATCACAAAGTAAGAAAAAAATATGACGAATGAGACAACACTGTCGTGCATCTTTATAGCTGTCAACCATAACTTCGTGTGTGTTGACTGTTAAAGAATCAAAATTTTGTGCCTTTTGACTAGGAATATATTTCATTTTACTTTCAATTGTTGTGTGTTTTTTTACAGTGTGTATTAGTATTTACAATTGCATACGTTTCAGTAACAGTAAATAAAACTTAACCTATTTACCTGTACACGTTCCCATATCTATATAAATAAAAATTAAATGTTTTTTGTTGGTAAGTGCATCACTTGAGAACGGATGGATCGACGTGACTAATTTTTTTTTTTTTTAAATGTTTATAGTAATCTGAATAAGGTTTTTTAGAGAAAGAAAAACCGGAAACGTTTCCCAGAAAATTGAAAAATTCAAAAAAAACCTGAAAATTTATCTTTTTTCCTTTAAAGTTTGTGATGGTCACAATGAGGATTTTATGGAAAGAATACAGATTTTTTCTTATAAAATGTTTTAGTCTCAAATAAGGTTTTTAGAGGAAGAAAAATTTGAAAAGTTGCCAAGAAATTTGTAAAATACAGAGAAAAAGTGAATATCTTTTCTATGAACTAATTTGAGTAATATTTTTTTAAAAAATGTTCATGATAGTGCAAATAAGCTCTTTAGAGAGAAAAATTGGAAAAATTCGGGGAAAAAAATGATTTTTTTTTTCTGTGTACCAATTTGTCTAATAATTTTAATAATGTATGTAATAGTTTGCATAAGGCTTTTAGAGAATGAAAAATTCAAAAAGTTGCTGGGAAAATATTAAATCCAGGCTAAATTTAATGTACCTTTCTCTATGGGAGTTTTGTATGAACTCAAGACCAAAACTTAACTCAAACATTGGATATGAGTAATTCTTTTTTGTTTCTTATGCTCCCAGGATGGAAATAACTCATTTGAATGTTTTCTATTAGAAAAGAACTAGATTTGAAGAAAAATTTGGAAAATTCATTCCAGCCTAAATCAAAATAATTTTTTTTTTTTAAATTTTTGTGTTGGTTCTGTCCAACAAATATAGTTATTTTATTTCTATTCCATTTATATTGATTGTTTACATGGGCTTAATGATATAACAAACAGGGTATTACCTCAATTAGACACAACAGCACATAACTGTCTGATACAAGACGCATTTAACCAACATTTGAAATGAGAAAAACAATACGATTGTGATACACTGATAATTAGTTCAAATAAACATTCCGCTGTCGAATTGGTAACAAAAATATATGTACGGCACTGCTGTGAAAATTGTGAATGGTGGAACTGGAGGGATTTTCTTGTTGGACGCTCCTGGTGAAACTAAAAACTTTTTGATCTCAGTGATTTTGGCAACAATTTAATTGCACTTGCTTCATCAGAAATCGCAACTGCATTGTTAGAAGCTGGTCAAACATTCAAGTTGTTGCTGAATATGCAAGTCAAAACTGCGTCTTAAATTCAACATGAAGAGTTATTATTATTTTGTTTCATGTTGAATTTAATCGTGATGGAATTAATCAGAATGTTAGTGGGACAATAATTAATCCAATTATTGTTCTTATTCATTTATGTGTAAATTTTCTTAATATTTGTTGATGGATCAAATGTTGAAAATAAATTTACTATCATTTTCAGTTTAATATATTTTTAGATTGTTTATATGTTTTTTGGAAGAATTGTGCAATGGCCAAAGTTTTTTGCAGTCATGTAACGTGATCGTTTGGGATGAATGTATGATGGCACATAAAAATTCTTTGGTGGTGTTAGACAGAACGATGCAAGATCTACGAAACAATCGAAACTAGTTTGGAGGTGCAATGATCGAATTCGCAATGTAAATAAAACACATTGAGATTTCAAACTCAAAAGAAGAAAATAAATCATTTGGTTAACATGAAATTCTGGCTCAATTCAACTGTGACTTAAATTTTAGAACAAAACTGCACAGTTCCAAGTCTATCACATTCCAGGCACGTCACACACGTCGGTGGTGCACTGCCGACGGAACAAAACCGCACAGTTCCAAGTCTACCACATTCCAGGCACGTCACACACGTCAGTGGTGCACTGCCGACGGAATTCATCTCCAGTGTGCTGCTGAATGTACTCCCCCTCAGACTCAATAATCATGGATACAATCGTTAATAAATACAATGGTCTATCAGAAGTACGTTGTTTCTTTTTCTCTTTTTTACTTTGTTCACACATTATCAACAGCTCTTCACAAATTCACAAAACGATCGCAAACAAATCTACTGAAATTTGGGCAGCACAACATCTGTCGTGACAGCTAGTTGATTACACAATACACGACATCAGCACTGGAGAAGAATTCAGTACGCCGCGTCTTTAGGCGTCACACACATTTCTTTCTTTTTCTGCTTGTATTAATGTCTTTTACTGAAACAAAGCTTACTGCTAACTGTAAAGTGATGTACTGCATGCAAGTAAATGAGAAAAAAAAAACGTTCAGTATTGGGGTCGGGTATCTTAATATTACTCCCACAGCAAAAGAGTTATTCCCTCTGAATAAAACAGTGCTGCTCATACAATGAAATCACAACAAAGCCTTGCGACTGTAATAAGTAACTGTGCTTTGCTACCTCACACCAAAATTAAATGTCCCTTATGTCAACCCTAGGACTATTCACACATCATCATACCAGCTGTTTTTGCACAAGTCCCTTTTATCCAAACAGAGAGAGAAATTTTAAAAATAACTTGTTCATTTTTATGTACAGAGATCACAGCTCATTACTTCAAAAAATGTATTTCTTCTGTTAACAATCTTATTACATAACACAGTAAAGAAACTATGAAATTTCTGTTAAAGTGAAATTCCAGTTTTAAGATAAAACAAATAATCATCATTTTACCAGCACAGTAATTAGTAAAGGCCTCTAACAAAAGACAAATTGTGTTTAATAATTAATTTAGAGATTTACTGTAATTGAATTATAAAGTTGTACATGGCAGAATATTTCAGCAGCAAGGCCACTTTCTTTATTTGACGAACAAAGTTTTGTAATTGCACACTGTTTATTTCTAAAATAAATCTTTTAAACTTGCAGTTCCGTAAATATTAGTTTACTTTACCATAACTTGCTATCGGCTCACATCAGAGATACTCAACTGCTTTCTCTACCGTCACAATTTCCCCAATAGTAGTAATTCCTCAATTTCATTATTATCAAAACTTTTCTGTATTTTTAAATTATTAATCTACTCGATTGTCACCAAGTACAGCACTTATGTACAGTGTACCACAATGGTTATTTGTGTGACAGAATATTTTCTGCCGTACACGTCGTGTCGTGCTCACCTCATAGCGGTTGACCTTCAACTTGAGGTCGCAGTTCTTGACGTACAGCTCCCTCTTCTCCCTCGTCAGCTGAGACACTACGTCTCTCAACTTCGCATTCTCAGCCTTCAGCGATCTCGCGGACTCTGGCGAATCGTACCTGTGACGTGCGGGTAACACTGAAATCAAAATAACGGCAATAGTGTATATGTACAATGCACACCTGACAGCACCAAAACTACATACGTGCAAAGCCAGCACGAGTATCACTGTGTTCAGGGTGAGCCTAAATGATTCATTGGGTTTCAAAATACTCTCTCTTGGAAAGTATACGAACTACAAAGATCAGCAACACATTTTTATCTCCTATGGCTTTACGCCCTGACGTTGAGGTCATTAGAGGTGGGATCAGATTGGGGACAAGGAACGGGAAGGATTACGGAAGTGGCCTTTTGAAGGAGGCATCCCGGCATTCAACTGGAGTGATTTGAGGAAACCGTAGAAAACCCAAATCTGGATGCCCAGATGGGGATTCGAACCGGCGTCCTCCCGAATGCGAGGCAGAACCTTAACAGTTCACCCACCACGCTTGGTCCGAGTGATACGTGAAAAGATAGGAAGGTTGTCTTCCTTAGGTAAGGGTGTCATAGATTGGAATCAGTTACTAAGGGGGATGATGAATAATTTACCAAAAACATTGAAAGAATTTAGAGTTAAAATTTGTGGAGGGCAAATGTAGGTGGGTGCAGGAAAGGGGGAAGATAGGTGTAGGGAAAATTGCCACCAGAGTGTGCTGCATTGCAATTTAATTAAATATTAATCATTAAGATACATAAACTAACCAAGTTTTTGGTAACAACTAAAAATGTTCAATGTTTTCACCCTTACTTATCCAGCACAGCTGAGCTTGGGGGGGGGGGGGGGGGGTGAGTGGTAAGGCTCCGGCCTCGGAGGACGCGGGTTCGATTCCCTGTCCTGGCATTCAGATTCTGGTTTTCCTCAAATCACTGCAAGAGAATGTGTAAGGAACCAGGCCGATACTGGGGTGGTTATAGTATCGCCTGGGTGCCTTAACTTAAACACTTGATAGCTCACAATTCTCAGTACATCTGCTAAATAATTTTGATTTGATTTGACCATGTAGCCAGGATGACTCAACTAAATGCCTAGGTCGCCACGAAATTTGTTACCCACAAATTAAGAAAAGGGTTTTATGCTAACAACTGAAGCACACAAGTTCACTGTTAGAAAAATCCAAAGTTTTATTTTCAAAGTCAAAAGTTCAAAATTTGCATTTACAGTTGAGCAGGCATATCGAACTATCTTTACCAAAGTCTGCAGATTGTGGAGAGAAATTTTGAACCGACCAAACCCCTTTAATAAATTTACAAGTTCTTAATAGTCATTGCAGTTATGATTTCACACGACACGACATGGTTGAACTAGCCCGCAGCCAGAGCGACGAAACAGACCCCCGGCAGGAACAGACCGCGCGCAGGAACAGACAAACCATAATCGCGGCGGGGTCTTATTTATAGAAACGGCTAGAACCAGTGACGTCAGCAACTGTATCACATCTTTTTGCTTCCGCGTAGCTCAAAGTATGTGTAATTTATTTGACGATTCCGACTATTAGAAATGTTCAAACTTTGATAGTATCTGGACTTATCCACTAGAAGTCCAACGGCAGTCTGTTGAGAAATTTAGAGTAATTAATTTTAATGTTTTAGCTGTTTAAGACTCCGCGTAGTGATACATTCAAATTTGGGTAAAATCCCTAAGTGTTCTAGAACTTTTTACGCGCGTGCACAACAATCCGCGACAATCTACTTTACAAAAACCTAATTACCGGTCAAATGCTTAAACTTTTTATGCAAACCCAAATATGTATGAACTAGTCTTGATTAGGGCTATCTGCTGATGTAAAATTTAAATTGATCTCTCTTCTAATAAAAAAGCTTATTATTTTCTCTTAATTAAAATCACTAATTAAACTTTACTAAATTATTTAATTTTATTGCCAAAATATCGGGGATAGTGCTGACTATAGCTGGTGGTAACAGTTCGGTTGTAGCTTTACTGGATTTGAAGATATTACAGATCTTAGAATTTCACTATTCCGATCGCGTGTTTCAAAACATGAACAAACCTAAATATCTCCTAAACCAAACGTTTCCCGATATGATAATTACACTTTAAAATGATTTTTATGTTGGATTATAACTGTGAGAAAGATTACAGGGAAATTCGTTAAAGTTGAAAACTATACTTCACGAAATTTCTAAGTCCCGCCTAAGCAAAACTAGAATTGACCAAAATTCAAAGGTGCTTACAAATGTAAGGATGCTTCGTTTAAAAAGGCTGTGGCCAATTTACTTTCCGTTTCTCGCCCCCAGTCCTTTACCGGCTGTAATGACCTTGACATTGACGAGGAATAAACACTTGAGAGGAAAAAAACAAAATGGTACTTCAGTTCCATCCATACCTTCGCTGGCAGCAGTGACCCGTTCCTGTAATTCTTGCAATGTTGATGGCACTGGGGGTGCATAAACTCTGTCTTCCCATAACCTCACAAGGAGAAACCACTCGGGGCCAGATCTAGCGACCTGGGTTGCCACGAAACAGTGGAGCATGCGTCACCCGGGCGAGCGACGTGGAAGTTCTCGTAGTGGTCGTCCCGTGCTGTGGCATTTACACAGACGACCAGTGTCACGTAACTGGCAAAACCGACATAAGATGCTGTCGTCACTGGGTGCCATTTCACGTATTTTTGTACAAACGAACGCTACACTTTAGTAACTGAAGAACACTTCGTGTAGTCTAATAGTCAAGAACTCTTCTCCTGCTTTTCTGCCACGTTGACCACTTCTGCCATCTAGTATGCACGCCAGACACCGTCGGCTTTTAAACTTGGTGAGTTTATGGCTTTACAGCTCGTTAAGGTCATTAGTTGGGAAAGGACTGGGGACTAGGAACGGGAAGGAATTTGACCGTGGCATACAGAAGGAAGCATCCCGGCACGAGTTTACGTACCTTTTCACGTTTCTCTCCTCTTTGTACGTGCTATACTTTCCAATACAAAGTGTTTTGAAAGCCAATGATTCATTTAGGCTAACCCTGTATATTATTTCCGAGACTATTACGAGTGACAAGTGCATCTCCACAAATCTGTCTGTGAAAGCAGTAATCAGTTATTTCAGTGGTTTCAAATACAATAGCTGAGCTGCAAACCATAAGCTAGAACAAACGTACCAAGCTAATAGGGTAAGGACTCGTGAATTACTGCAGTGGCAAACAAATTTACAGATCAATGTACGAAACATCCCCAAACTCTGATAAACTTCACATTTATCAGCAACAATTAAGACACTGATAATTGAGAGCTTAATTCTATTTATCAAATTTCATTGTTTTGAGTAGAGACCAACTTCATTACTTACCTCTGCTAATACTTGCTTCAGCCATAATTTACCTAAAAATAAAAAATAAAAATGTTTAGTATTTTTCAGATGCTTAAAATTATTTTTTACTATATTGAACGTATAAAAATTAAAAGTCGGTACATGTAATTTTGTCTTCCTTCCATCATTCATACCTTAGAATTGATGTTTTACATGGTGTACTTTTAACAATATATCAGGATAACAAAGAAATCTACTAGCAAACAAAAAATATACAGGTTTCAGATACTCCAATGTGAAAACACACCATTTAAAAAACAAAAACAATATAACACAACACAGCAAGATTTACAGTGTATAAGACTGTCCAGAAACTGGAGAGAACAAAATCACTTGACACTCTACCTAAAAACACACAACAACACGCTGGCACAACAATTCATCAATGTAGGCTTACGGATTTTCATAAAAATTCTTCTTCACCAGAAGATGAAATTGGAGAGTGATCCTGAAATATATCATAACTGACTCCACTCCCCCCCCCCCCCAGTGGAAGGCAGTTAATACATTCAGAAAGCCTGCTTTCACATGTCTATTCTTATACAACACCGATCTTGGTCAGTGTGTTCTGCCATGTGATGATGTCATGCACTGTTGGATTTATAAACAGCCATAGATATTATTCGAAATGAACAGTTGTATTTAGTTGAGTATCTGCAAGTGAATGAGCTGCCACTACACTAAATGAAAAGTATGTATCTTGTAAAAATCACATATTATTTATTAGCTGCTTTTTCTTATTTAAAATTCATTCAATGTAGATTTTTCTCAGTATTCACGATACTGTTGTCACAGTTAACTAAGAAACATTTATATTGCATCATTTTAAAAATTACAAGCAATATTTAATGAAAATCTTATTTAGTTAGCAAAGTAAAGTGCCAAAATACTGTGTTCCACAAGTCATTTTTGATGGGGTTACAATATATTTATATTCACTGTAGATATTGTAGGTCATTGTTATAGTATACTTGAAGAAATGAATAGCCAAAACACCGAATAAAAGTATGCACTGCCTTAAAATTAATATATTAATTATTAGTTGCTTTTTATAACTGATGTCATTATATCAGACACGTGTAAATATTTTCATTGAGTCAAATTAAGATCGTGATAAAATAAAAATATTCATTCACAGGTGAAAGAAGCTACGATTTTTCACAGCAATATTAGAGGAAGCTGTGGTTAGGTCAAAATGCAGGCAGACCAGAATGACTGAAACAATTTTTTACAGAATAATTCACAACGAATTTAATTTTATAAATAATTTAAGCTGCTTTCATAGGCACAGAGTTACTGAAGTTATTTCATACTGATGGAAGTTGTTCCGTATTTGTTGTGCTGAATCAGACCTGGATCAAGTTTTTTTTTTTTTAGTTATTGCTTTACGCATCTTCGGCAGCTAAGGTCATTAGAGGCAGGATGGGACTGGGGACAAGGAATGGGAAGGAATTCAGTCATGGCCTTTTAAAAGGAAGCATCCCGGCATTCGCCTGGAGTGATTTGGGGAAAACATGGAAAACCCCAAATCTGGATGCCCGGATGGGGATTCGAAACCACGTCCTCCCAAATGTGAGGCCAAAACATTAATCGTCCACCCACCACGCTCGGTATCTGGACCAAGAATAAAACCAAAATCACACGTTATAGAATAAGGTTTTGGGATTAATAATTTACTTTTAATTTCATTGGTTTCCTAATTCTGACAGCATTAATTCAGTAGAACTACAAATTCCAATTGTATCACTGTGTAAACTACAACTGAAATATGTAGAACATTACAAAATAACGTTATGAGCATTACATAACAATTCTATTTATTTAGAACAAAACTGCCATAACATTCCTTTCACCCATTATTTTTGATGGGCTTAGAGACTATCTGGAAAAAGCAATGCTCTTACTTGTGTCCTCTATAGACTAAGACTAAAAAACTACTGGGCTCTTTTTTTTCCAAATTGTATTCAATGTCAGTAGTAGGATTAAAGCTACTGAAATTCTTGATCTGACCATAGAAAGAAACCATCACTCACTCATAAGAAGAACAAAAGGGTGGCTGCACAATCACTGGGACGCAAATGGCTTTACACCTCGTTGACGTCATTAGAGGTGGGATGCCACTCGGGGCAAGGAGCGGGAAGGTATTCAGCCATGGCCTTTTATGGGAAGCATCCCGGCATTTGGCTCGTGTGATTCGGGGAAACTGTGGAAAACCCAAATCTAGATGCCCAGACGGAGATTTGAACTGCTGTCCTCCTGAATGTGAGGCCAGAATGTTTCCACTCATCCACCACGCTCAATAAGTAATTGTCGTTTTGGTAACAAAACTGTTACACAAATTTGTTCGATGATGATGTTTAATATATGTTGCTCTTAGAGCTGTAAATTATACACATACCCCACAAATTTCACTCAAAAAGGTAGAAGGCATTTAGTGATGCAAATGTTCCTTCAACTATATTACTACGCATGTTTCTATTATACCAATCACAAATGCATATAATGCACAAACTTCACGTAAAAAATGGAACAAAAAACTGCCGTAATGTAACACATTAAGTGGTGAAAGTACGCCGTTTGCTATCACACACAACCTCCAGCGATACTGATATCACATGCAACAAAATGCTTCAATACTAACAATGATGAAAGTCAAACCAAATTAACTTTATAATAAAAAACAAAATTCCTAGTCAAGCTAAAATAGGTCAGCATCTATGGCCAATCTGGTCCAGGCTGCATTTTCAACGTACCCACAGGTGCTGCTAATAATTCTGCTCGAAAATCAAGGTAAGTTAAATGTTTAACAAATCCAAATTTCTAGCGAATTATGCTTGAACAACAAGAACCAAACGCCATTTTGGTTCTGGCTGCATTTCAACTATAAAAACTAAATTCCTTCGACCTAATGTTGAAACAAGGATATTTCCACTCCATCAACTTAAACACGACCTACTTTTATAAGTGCTGTGAATATTAACATCTCAGGCATAACAACATGCGGATATGTTTCTTGACAATGTAATACCTATTATCACTAGATGTCGCATATGCGTACATAAATAAGGCGTCCATTGTTCGGTTACAGTTCAAAGTTGTGGCAGTTTTTTTAGTGTAGTTTGTTCTGAATTTCTATTTTTGATGGCTGTGATAGCAACATATTCTCAAATAATATTGTTCAAGATACATGAACATTATACATCACCAGCGATATTCTCCCAGTCGTTTGTTATATAACGTTACAGCACTTTTTGAATGAAGTTTGTTGAGGTATGTATATATTTTACAGCTCTAAGAGCAACACATATTATTAAATAATAAAATCGAAGGGAGCATGCATAAACTATGTGACTCCATGTTGATTTCCTGTGAACTCCCCCCCACGAACCCCTCTCCCACTCCAAGTGACACGTAGCTTCTTTCCCGTATTGATTCCAGAAAATATTTTATACGGTTTTTTCTTGTCAGACTATCGTAAATTACATACAGAGATAATTAAATGATGGAAATAAATATTCCCATCCTTTTTGTGTTCTGAATTTTATTTTAACTGTGATAGATAAATAACATGAATGACAAGCAACATTGCTTGGCTCAGAATACCCCCCCCCCCTCCCCCGATCAAGCTACTTAGTTAACGGACATTCCCTAACAAACACGTGTAACAATTTTCAGACCAAAATGTGCCCCAGTGATTGATTATACAAGAGCCCTTTAAAGCATTAGATTTGTAGAAAAATTCCCATAAATTTTCATTGATGCAAACAAGTGCAATAAATTACAAAACTGTTTTCTGCAGAACATTTTCTACAAATTTATTGGAAATGGGTAAACTATCTGGTGGAATTTCGAATACTTTTTGGCTAAATACCTCAAAGATATTCTCAACCCATTCGTAGGGAAGGCTCATCGCAGTATTCGAAATTCCAGTGAGTTTGTGGAAATCTTAGACAACATGAAGTTAGATCCTGGTGATTTAATGGTGAGCTTCGATGTGGTCTCACTTTTTACTCGTGTTCCCTTAGTCGACTCCTTAGATCTGTTAAGGAGGTATTTTGATCAAAAAATGATTGATATTTTCCACCATGTGTTGACAACCACTTATTTTAAGTTTGAAGGAGAATATTACGAACAAGTGGACGGTGTAGCAATGGGTTCGCCGTTGTCTCCTGTCATTGCTGATTTCTTCATGGAATTTTTTGAAGAAGAGGCACTAAACCACGCACCACTCCAGCCGAAGTGTTTTTATAGGTATGTCGATGATACCTTTGTGATTTGGCCCCATGGCAGAAACAGTCTTGACCAATTCCTTGCGCATCTCAATTCAATCCATGAAAATATTCAGTTCACAATGGAATTGGAGGAGGACGGTTGCCTGCCGTTTCTTGATGTGCTTGTTATTAAACGTGCCGATGGTTCGCTGGGACACACTGTGTATTGGAAGCCTACCCATACCGACTTATATTTAAATGCCAACAGCTGTCATCATCCGGCACAACGAAACTCTGTATTAACTACCTTGGTACACAGAGCACAAAGGATTTGTGACAAACATAGCCTGGCTGGTGAATTGGACTATCTCCGGAAAACGTTTTTAAATAATGGTTATAATCAGGGACAGATTACTCGTGCGTTTAAACAGAAGGAAAATCGACGGAGAGATCAGAGTGATACCAAGGGCCTTGCATTTCTGCCGTTTGTGGGTGCCCTAAGTTTCAAAATATGTAGGCTGCTATCACAACACGGAGTCGAGACAATTTATAGACCACCCACTAAAATTAGTAACTTGGTCGGCAGCGTTAAAGATGACCTAGGTTTACGAACTCCTGGTGTATATTATATACCTTGTGAATGTGGCCGCGGCTACATTGGACAGACGCAGCGATGCATTGTGCAGCGATGTGTCGAGCACGCCAGAAATGTTCGTCTTGGGCAAGAAGAAAAATCTGCGGTGGCCGAACATAGTGTGCAAGAAGGTCACACTTTTGAATTTGAAAAAACAATCATTTTAGCCCGGGTCAAAGATTTTTGGGTCAGCGTTATTACAGAGGCTATAGAAATAAGATTAACTGATTTATTAGTCAACAGGGACACTGGTTATCAACTCAGTGCGGCCTGGAACCCGGCGATTAAAATGCTGAAACAGTTTCGCGCCGGTAACGAGCAGAACAGCGGATGACATAATCGCGTTGTGTTGGTTTTTGTTTTCCACCGTTTCCGTAGCAGCGGCTGAATAAACAAACAGTTATACACTGACATTTGGTTGAGAATGAAGGCAGAGATGGACGCCTTCGAAATGTCCCGCAAATATGATATATTAACACGGCTGGAAGCCCGAGAAAAATACATTAATATTCAACACCGTGAAAAATTACGATCCTACAAAAAAAATACACTTAGAGCTTAAGGAATTAAAAACAGTGATTACTAGAGATCGCAATTCCATGAGGAACTGTAGTCAAACGCAAGACACTATAAATACTTTCAGAAGTAGGCCTACATTTAGTGGTATGATGCTTGTCTAGTTTACATTAAAACTGAATTTTTGCTTGAAAATACATCTTACAACTTACTGCTACAGTATTATGAAGTCATTAGCGAATGTTGTCATAGCGGAATCGTGAGCTCGTGTAGACCAAACATATATATCAGGCTATGTTGCGCATTAAGTGACGTCCACTTTTAAAGGAGATGTGTAACCTGACTGTACACCACTGTAGTTACTCAGAATGCCACTAGGTAGCGTAACTACTGACTGAATCTTCAAGGAAGCTGTGAGAGAAACATTATTTGCTTTTAATGTAATGTGATCCATCAGTTTGTGGGCAATTTTGAAAGAACGTAGTTAATAAAACCACAATCTGAGCCTGATGTGTTGTGAATAAACCCTGGACCACCCTAACTGTATACATTTTTTTTTTTTTTTGGCACATTTTTCTTTACACCTTGTTGAGGTCATTAGAGTCTGGATGAGACTGGGACAAGGAACACGAAGGAATTCGGTCATGACCTTTTAAAGGAAGTATCCCAGCATTCGCCTGGAGTGATTTGGGTAAACCACGGAAAACCCAAATCTGGATGCCTGGACGGGATTCACACCCGCGTCCTCCCAAATACGAGAGCAGAGCGTAACCGCATACACGCGCTGTAAATTGCCCAAACTGTCGCCGTTACTTTGGTCCAGACTTCATTATACCATAAACCGAGAGAAAAAAAGAATTTGTACCGTCACGTGTACAAAATCAACCCTGGACCACAGTGCAACCTAACTGTACACACACGAGACGTGGACGCCCTTATTTAATGCCCAATCTGTCTCTGTTACTGTTTTTTTTATCTTTTCTTATTATTATCCTTGTTTTTAAGTTGACCGCCAATTCATTTCTCATATGTACGCTGGCCACTTCATTTTGTCCCCAATAAAGTCCATGTAAAACTACCGTCAAAATTATAATGCATTTATAAAGTCTCTCTCACGGCTTCCTTGATGATTCAGTCGACAGATATGCTACCTAGTGGCTTTCAGAGTAACTACATTCGTGTACAGTCAGCGCTATAAAAATGGATATCGCTTATTGCACAACATAGCAGCAATGTTACTATGCACAGTTTTTTCCAAATTCATACGCTTTGTCCAGAGAAGGTTTAAAGCTATGTCAGTCCTTAATCTGACCAGTGGAAAGGAACCATGACTAACTCACAACAAGAATATGTGTATGCCCAGTGCCACGGTGGTATCGGAAACCACACATTCACAAGATATTATTGCATTGACATTGGCATCATCTAGAACTGGGGCAACTCTATTGATGGTTGCCACTCACCACTTAAACTACTGTTTAATTACAAAACAATACAAACTTGCAACATTTCAAAAACATCAGGAATGAGTAAAGTATTCCACCAACCAAGATAAATGCACAATGGTGCATAACAAATTGTTGGAAGCATTGCATGAAACATTGCAAGATTTTTGTGGAAACGAACAGTCATTCTGTGAAGCAATAACATTAGTAGCAGGAGATTTTGGTCAGACATTACCTTTTATTCCACGTGCAACACCAGATAATTAAGTAAATATGTGTTTGAAAGCAACATATGGGAACTGCACCACTTTCGGAACCTGCCAGAAACTGGTACTAACCTGCTGAAATTTACATCAGTCGCTTCGTCAACATGTCCCCTTCACTTTTTGCGATCATACATTCCGATAAAATTGCCACGAATTTAATTAAAAATGCCAAAATATGACATGACAGCCGTTACATGCCGACAACGTTGAAAAAATCAGTGACGGTCTCTTAAAATGTTGATTTAATCCTTAGTTGAAATGTTTTCATGCCTTTTCAGCTCTACTCCTTTGTAAAAAGGAGTACAAAATTGACCAACACGCAATATTTATCCGAGTTGTAATACGGAGAAGACCGCCATCTTAAATAGCAACCAGAGATAATCGATTGCTTCCGTTGTAAACAAATACACCTTTGCATGTTGTATGTCGTATAGCCAAAATTTCGTAATTTTTTATCACTTGGTCCAGGCCATATTTCAACCTAACCACGATTTCTATGACAAAACTAAACTGTTTATGTTGAAATGATCCCTGTACCAATAATTATTATGTTACTTTAGCAGTGCTGAAAGCATTTAGCAGCTGCTAAACCTTTCATATTTCGGCATTTTTAATTAAATTTCTAGTGACTTTTCCACAATGTATGATCACAAAACGTGAAGAGGACATGTTGACGAAGCGACTGATGTAAATTTCAGCAGGTTAGTACCAGTTTCTGGCAGGTTCTGAAAGTGGTGCAGTTCCCCAACATATTTATGGAGACTTGTTAACAAATTTTTGCTGGCACAAACACACGTGTTAAACTACAGAACGTCCACTCCAATACATCGAAACCTACAAATATTGTCCCGTCGGTCTGAAATTTACTACACACATTCCTTAGGCGATAATATTTGATTTAAAGTGTATAACGTAAGCTTTGAATATGTAGAAATGAGGAAAAATCACTATAAATGGGGGTAGATGCATACATGTTATTAAGCAAGAAATACACATTAATAGCTGTTGACATTTATACCACGTGTTTTTAAGTCTTCATTTTTGAATAAAAACTGTTTTCCACATGCAGATACGTAATAAGTAGAAAATCATGTAACATTTACGATTTCTCTGTACGGAATGACATATTGTTTTTCAGTGCTAAGATATATTGCATGGCAGCCTACCTTACAGGGAAAAACATGGCGTCTACCATAATGAATGTTTGATACACTGCATTTAAGTTGGTTTGATTTTTTGCTAATAGCAGTTGTGGTTAGATTAAAATGCAGCCTGGACCAAGAATTAAGAGTAAGAAACACACAGAAAAAATATCGACATGTAATAACGTGAATTTCTTGCTTAATAACATGTGTGCAACTACCCATATTTGAAGTGATTTTTCCTCATTTTCACGCATTCGAAGCTTACGTTATACATTTTAAATCAAATATTATAGCCTAAGGAATGTATGTACTAAACTTAAGACCGATAGGACAATTTTTGTAGGTTGCGACGTATTGGCGTGGACATTTTCAATAAAATTATTGGATACTGAAAAGTTAGAAAATTAACTCAAACAATTATGCAACACAAGCTCCCATATAGGAAAACCGGGTGTACTGGAGATCGCGATTCCGGTACAATAACATTGTGTCTGCGCGGAGGAATTCGATCTGAGATTTTCGATATATATTGGATGTCGATACATATTGTGGGTATTTATAGGCGGTCAGTGTTTGGTCGGATTGCGGATGTGTTTATGTTATGATGGAGTGTTGTTCGTGACTTGTGTTGGGTGGTAGAATTGTGAATCGATGGTATTGGTGTTGAAGATTTTGCAAATGGATTTCCGTTATGTGATTGAAGAGACATTGTTTGTGTATTTAGGATGAATGTAGTGAAAGTGTATGTTTGTAGTTGGTTCTTTATAGTTATTGGTGTGTTTTCGGTCTTGTGTTTGTGGGAAGTTTTAGTGGTGGATTGTGGGGTATTTTATGTTGGTGAGTGTTTTGATATAAGTGTCGGTGGTTAATGAGACATTGTGGGTTATGTGTTGTAGTTGCTTTTTTGTTTTTTAATTAGTAAGGTTAGTTGGCTACTGATACGGTGAGTGTTCATGTGTTTGTAAAAGTTAATACGTTTTTTGTTTAGTGAATTGGTAATTTTTTACTCGTTCGTTTCTTGCGACAACGTTTTCGCGAATTTTAATTTTTCTGGCGGAAGAAAGTTTGGTATTATTGGACATCTTAATTGTTCTAGGATTTGGCATTATTATTTTATAATGGTCTAACGGAAGATTTATTTAGTAATTATTTACGAAGTAGATTTATCTGTTTTGTATTGGTGTACGGTTTGTTCGTGCGTAATTTTGCAGTCGGAAAAAAATGGTTTAGGGTTTATTATAAAGTAATTATTCTTTGATGATAATTCGTGTGTAGAAGTATTACAAGTATGTTATTTAATGTTGATGTAGCGGAAACGCGTTTCCAATGGAACGGATGGTTTGAAAGTGCTTAGGATATCATGATTTTGGTGTAAAATTTTATTAGATTGCATGGGTTCTAATTTAGTTTTCAAGTGATGTTTGATTTCAAGGTTGTGGTATCGTGTTATACAGTTGGGCGGGTGGGGGTTTATTGGAGATGACGATACCATTTTTTGGTTTTTACCCTTTATATGCGTTAATATTTTGACTGTTTTTGTTCCCCGCCCAGATAACCCCCTAGTTCCCGTGCTGTCCCGTTAGTTACATTTGTTGCTGCGTTGGATGGTGTTTACGTCATAGGCGCCATGTTGTGACGTCATTGTTTTGCGCGGCGGAAAGTAGTTCTACCGGTATCGCGTTCTCCAGTAATCCCGGAAAACCAAGGGATTTTTGTATAACTCCCAATGGAATCACCAAAACATTGTATATCCAAGAGCATTGCAATAAACTTAAAACCAAATGAAACAGTAACTAAAACTCATATGCTTCAAAACATATAAATAATAAGGGGGTCTACTGGAGATCGCGATTCCGCTACAACAACATTCAGAAATATCATTGGAATACTGACGTAGTCAGTTGCAAGATGTATTACTTACAAGCACTAATTCCGTTGTGATACAGCCTGGACCATTATTTTCAAGCAGTAATTAGGTTTAATACAGCCTGGAGCAGCACGAAACTGTTAAATGTACTTCGGAAAGAATTTCTAGTGGGGTCTTGCGTTTGACCAATGCAGTGTTATGACAACAACTCCTGGTGATATTATTATTTTTTTTTTTTTTTTTTTTGTTCCAGGTTGCATTTCAACCCGCCCACTATCTCCACAAATATTGCGCTACAAAATCAAACACAGACACACATTAAACACTTCGGAACTCCAGGAACATTTTTTATATCACAATTCTTAATTAGCGTAGCATAAATTATCACACTTAATATCATCATACACCTTCCGTATTAACTGCAACGTGACTAAAGCACGCTCAATAACACCATATAAACTTGACCCACATGTAACTACTGTAAATATCGAATTTTAACAAAATACAAAATCTGATATCGAAGTTGCAACTCTGTTCATTTAATCTACATGTATACTCAAATCTAGCAATAGGGAAGTATTGTTGGGTTAGCTAGTAATTAAGAATCGCACTGATTAAATCCATAGACAACGCCATGAATAAAACTTGTGGTTGAACTAGGCAGTTTACACGCTTTCTTCACAGATAAATCGTCTTTCATACAACAGAGTAAGTAACTAATAAGCAGATACAGTTTAACTAATGAGAAGCTAAAACACTTACAACCCAAGAAAAACACGAGCTAAATTCTTCCAAATGTCACTTCCCTAAACATGATATGGGAAGGCGAAACAAAGACTATAGTAACAGTTAAGAAAATGACAAAGATTACACGCATATTTATTTAGAATTTTAAATTATTAATCAGGATTTTCCACATATTAACGTCCTTCTCAACTTTCTAAATTATAAATCACATATACCATTAATTTCATGCATTAAAACAATTATTTTTTGCATCAATTTGAATAACAAAATGAATTTTATTCCTTCCAATAAATCATATTTCCGGCGTTGATTTCCCTACGCATTTGACTATTTTAATAATCTTTTAATGCAGTTTCACCTCCAACTTACTTTTACCCTTCATGAATTTCAATTTTAAATTATTTCAGTTTTCCAGGTAAAATTGCTAACATTTCCCTTCCTGATTATCCAGTAACTGTCTCCCTCGCCGACAAACGAAATTTTTATCACTCGCTTATGCCTGAAATCAATTTATAGTCACCTCTTTTCATCCACGTATTCCTACTTGTTCTACAAGTTTCCATCCATGCCTCAGAGCAAACATACCTCCTCCACACTCCCAGTATATTGTCTCTGCTCCCCGTACTCTCTTCTTCAGTCTCCTGTCTTCCAGCGAATGACAACCCACCTCCTTCGCGATATCTACGTCTTCCTCTGTACTGTAATTTCACAGAAAATGGTGGGTGCCAAATTGTGCTTTGCACCAAAAATAATCCCCGTTTTGTGCATTCGAAATTGGAAAGTACATGTTTCTGACTTATTAAAGCGATTGGATGCAGCCACATTTGTAATTCGTACAATTTCAGCTATAGGTGATCTCCGTATGAGGCAGCTAGTTTATTTTGCTTATTTTCATTCCTTATTGTCACATGGAATAATATTCTGGGGCAATCCTACCCATAGAGACAAAGTGTTCAGAGCCCAAAAGCGTGTAATAAGAATTATGTGTGAGGTTAGCAATAGAACTTCATTTACTGTTCAAGAAGTTAGGGATTTTAACATTAGCGTCTGAGTATATATACACATTAATGTCCTTTGTAGTCACAAATTATACTTTGTTTGAAACAAATTATAAAATACACAATTATGACACTAGAAGAAAAAATTATATTCACAAGGATTACAAGTCATTGTCATTTGTTAAAAAAGGGGTCCGATATTCAGGTGTATGTATTTATTTTGTTACGCAATTGTTTACGGTATCATATATGCTATGACTGTACATCTTGTGGTGTATGTATTATTTTGTTATTGAATTGTTTAATGTATCAGGTATGCTATGACTATACATCTACTGGTGTACTTATAATTTTGTTATGCAACTGTTTATCTGTAAATTGACAACTTTCCACATCCCACAGAGCCAGTCTCTTACATTGGGATTATGCCCTAATCGAAAATGAATGTATTGTATATTGTACAATACCTTACTTTCCTGATCTTATCTGACATGTCGCTGAGACACAACTTGCTTGATGAGAGAAGTATTTCACTAGTAAATTGCAGTTTTCGTATTTATGCATAAACTACGTCGCCTGTATAGCAGATAATAACAGCCAAGTTTGCGTATAAATTCAGAGACACTTCCAAAAGAACTCCTGGTTCTCGATGCTATTAATGAGCCACTTGCGGTATGGACTCCATACAGTACTACAGATGAAAACGTGCAAGCTTTCTCTGCTATTCCCTTGTTTATGACAATTAATTTAATATCAATTGCGATGGAGCACACATTCTTCTGTGACAATATCCCACACCGCCAACTCCCTGTATCATGATTTTTCACCACCCACCTTCCCTTGGCTTCTACGAATTTTCTTCAGAATTTACAGTAAATTGTCCACCATTTCCCTTGGTAATTTACAATGAAGAGCCAAAGAAACTGGTACACCTGCCTAATATCGCGTAGGACCCCCGCGAGCACGCAGGAGTGCCGCAACACGACGTGGAATGGACTCGGCTAATGTCTGAAGTAGTGCTGGAGGGAATTGACACCATGCATCCTGCAGGGCTGTCCATAAATCCGTAAGAGTACGAGGGGGTGGAGATGTCTTCTAATTGGCACGGTGAAAAGCGTCCAGATATGCTCAATAATGTTCATGTCTGGAGAGTTTGGTGGCCAGAGGATGTGTTTAAACTCACAAGGGTGTTCCTGGAGCCACTCTGTAACAATTCTGGACGTGTGGGTTGTCGCATTGTCCTGCTGGAATTGCCCAAGTCCGTCGGAATGCACAATGGACATGAATGGATGCAGGTGATCAGCCAGGATGCGTACATACGTATAACCTGTCAGAGTGGTATCTAGACGACTCAGGGGTCGCATGTAACTCCAACTGCACACGCCCCACATCATTACAGAACCTCCACCAGCTTGCACAGTCCCCTGCTAACATGCGGGTTCCATGAATTCATGAGGTTGTCTCCGTACCCGTACACGTCTATCCGCTCGATTCAATTGGAAACGAGACTCGTCAGACTAGGCAACATGTTTCCAGTCATCAACAGTCCAATGTCAGTGTAGACGGGCCCAGGGGAGGCGTAAAGTTTTGTGTCGTGCACTCAACAAGGGTCCACGAGAGGGCCTACGGCTCCGAAAGTCCATATCGATGATTTTTCGTTGAATGATTCGCACGCTGACATTTGTTGATGGCCCAGCACTGAAATCGGCAACAATTTGCCGCAGGGTTGCACTTCTGTTACGTTGAACGATTCTCTTCAGCCGTCGTTGGTCCCGTTCTTGCAGGATATTTTTCCGGCCGCAGCGATGTCGGAGATTTGATGTTTTACTGGATTCCCGATATTCACGGTGCATTCGTGAAATGGTCGTACGGGAAAATCCCCACCTCATCGCTAGCTCGGAGATGCTGTGTCCCATCTCTCGTGCACCTACTATAACACCACGTTCTAACTCAGTTAAGTCGTCATAACCTGCCATTGTAGCAGCAGTAATCGATCTAACGTTTAGCCAGACACCTGTTGTCTAGTATAGGCGTTGCCGACCTCAGCGCTGTACTCTGAGTATTTACATATCTCTGTGTTTGCATACACATACCTATACCAATTTCTTTGGCTCTTCAGTGTATTTAATTCCCTGACTCTCTAACCAACAAAAGAAAATTTTTAACTACTTTTCCAGTTTATTATTATGGTCATCTCTTGCCCTCTATAAAAACTCGTAAATCTTTTACTAATATCCACCCATGCATTAGCGCCTTGAACAGTCCATCACACTATTTACCCGCCTTCTGTCTCCCGATGACTCACAAGCCAATTCCTTCACCATATCTGTTCCCGATTGCGTTCTGCGTTAATTTCTGCAAACAACTCTAGCTGTTCTTATTCGTCTCCTTAACTTGATATCCATAATGTGTGTCCCACACCGCCACATTCAAGCAGTGGTCGACTAAGGTAATCACTACTCTGATACAAACTGTCCATCAGCTTTCCCACTACTGATGTCCGGCTGATTGCCCAGTAATTTTTAACTCTATTCGGCCCACCTCCTTATAGACAGGATGGCACTTTTCCAGTCCTCTGGTAAGCAGCATGTCTCCAAACTAAATCTAAATATGATTACCAAATTAGGTACAATACTTTAAATCCGTCTGAAGTCGTAATAATAGTAACTGATAAAGTTGCGATGGAGCACACGCTCCGGTGGCGATCGCCCTACACACCCTTCTTTCTACTTTCCTCTTCCTACCTTCTTTTGCCTCAACTAATTTTAATTTATATTCTTTCAGTGTTTTTGGTAAATTATTTATCAGTTCTCTTGGCAATTTATTCGAATCCCTTACAGCCTTTCCTATGAAAGAAAATCTTCCCACACCCTTGTGCCTGAAATCGAGTGCCAGCTTGTGGTCATGGTCATCTTTACCCTTCCATGCACCTCTCTTAACTTTGACTCCAATATCTTTCCATGCTTCACGTCATATTATCCACATCAGCCATTTATGTTTTTTTGTAGCTTCCTTGGTTCCCCATTATGCCTCAGGAATTATTTCAAGTTTTTAGTCTGTTTGTTACTTCTTATATGAAGAACTCCTCCTATGATTATTCCCTAACGGCCTCAGGAGATCAATTTCTTAGTATCTCTGTCTTTTTAAAATCCATAGTAACTTCTTGCCCACAGTTGTTTTTGTATGTACCTTCCCTTCCTATCAGTTTTCTAACATAGCCTTAGAAATTCCTCGATACATCTCCCCGTGGCTCCTCTTTGCTGCTTTTAATGTCTTTTTACTTGTTTCAAGGTTTTCCTGTTGTCTTGCTGCCTCTTAACTACGTTCTGTTTTATTCTTACCAATCTCTTTAGCGTTTTCATCTCCGTATTATAGTAACCAGGCTCTATATTTCCCTTATGTTTTGTTTTGTATTAAACATTCCTTCCTCAGTTATTGTCTTCTTGAACTCTCGCAACCGCTTTTCACGGTACTGGCGATCTGCTTCCAAATACTGAATCTTTCAATAGACTGTTTTCTTAGTTCAAGGATATGTGTTTTTCTGTATTATAGAAAAGCACATGGGAGGGATGGGGGTTCTACAGAAATCTCAGACCATATTTTTCATTCCTTATAGAATAGTAGAGCTAAAAGAAAAAAGTCTCCAAAACAGGGGGGATAACCGCCACTGAAAACTGGAGTACTAAAAAAAGGGGGGGACTCCTACCAGATCACACTACGGGGAAGGGGGTGGGGTTAAAATTCCCTATAAAACACCTCACATGATTAATGGAGACCTCCTAACTGTATTTATAATCAGCTTCACTTTTGACCACTGGTTCACTAAACCACTCTAATATACATCATCACTGCTTCATGGATTCCTTCTATATCTTGAGGCCTTGAGGCTTTGTTAAGAAGATATACAACATCTGATCAGTTCGTACTCTGAGCGACTACTTGTGTAAAGCCTCTTTTTTTCTTTATGGCTTTACGCCTCGGTGACGTAGAGGTTTTAATGACTATGTTATTATCTATACAGAAAATAGTATCCTTCGACCATCCTAATGTCAAATACCATCTCCTTGTCAAATTTCATCACGAACGGAGTAGTCGTTTAGCCCAAGAAATGTAACAAACAGACAGACAGAGTTACTTTCGCATTTATAATACTAGTACAGATAGTTAGTTCCTGCACTGAGGTTACCATATTATATTTTGTCGGATACTTGTCAGTATAGGAAAAATATTTTCGCAGCTAGCAAATGGTGGTCAGTATTGAGGACTCAGGTCAGCTGCCAAAAAGGTCATGGGGTGAAGATAAATACAAAGAAGAAACAGCTTATTAGGTAAACAGATAAAAAGCTAATGGTTGATTATGATTATAAAATGGGGAAGGAGCTACTTATTGAAGACTCGAAATGTAAATACCTTGGCATAAGATTTGAGAGCAAACTTAACTGCGCAGGACACATTGGACAGATAGTAGGGAAAGGGTTCAAAATACTTCAACTGTTGGAAAGAGTGATGAGGGCATGCACTAGAGAAGTAAAGGAATTGGGTTACAAAACTTTGGTCAGACCACTGCTGGAATATGGTAGTGTAGTATGGGACCCACATTTTGAGTATCAAATACAGGAGTTGGAGGGGATGCAGAGGAGGGCTGCCAGATTTGTTTTTGGAAATTACCGCAAAACACAATCGGTAACTAATATGATAAAGGAGCTGGAGTGGGATTCGTTGGAGATTAGAAGGAGAGTGAAGAGAATCATGGGAGTATACAAAGCCTATATTGGCGATGAAGCATGGAAAGATATTGGTGGGTAAATTAAGAGAGGTGCTTGGAAGGGTAAGGTTGACCATGACCACAAGCTGGCACTTGATTTCAGGCATAGGGGTGTGGGAAAATTTTCTTTGGTAGTAAATGGTGTGAGGGACTGGAATAAATTCCCAAGAGAGGTAAGGAATAATTTACCGGAAACACTGAAGGGATTTAAAGTAAAAATTAGTAGAGGGCAAAAGTAGGTTGGAAGAGGAAAGGAGAAAGAGGGGTGTGTCGGGAGATTGCCACCGGAGCGGGCGCTCCATCGCAATTTCATCAATTACTATTATTAAAAAAAAACTTCAGGAGACAGACGGGCTTGTATGTCGTTATTATGGAATCTAGAAGTGGAATGTATCCACCTCTCGGGATGCTCTTCAGGCGACTCAGCAGGTTGGTTATTTTCTCTGTGAATTTGAAATATTCTGAGGCATTTAGTTTCCCCGTCAAATTTCTCGGCTAATTCTTCACAAAGTTGTCTGTAAACTGTGTTCGCCTGTTCCATTTTTCGTTGCAGGACACTCATTGTATCATTTATAGCATCCGTAGCCCTTTTTAAATCAACTGAGCTCGTTTGCAATACTCTCTATTCAAGGCTACAGTTGTACGTGAAAATAAAATTAGTTATATTTAAGCTATAATTTGGAACGTGACGCGATATAAATGTTAAACTAATTATCCTTTCTTGAAATACAGGAATTTTTAAAAGTTACTAATGAAATAAGTTATTAAGTTTTTGCGTTCATGAATAACAAGCAAATTATTTAGGTACATGCGTAAAACATCGCTCAAGATGATGATGATATTATGAAGTGTGAACTGCATAATGCAATGCGTGACTACAGCAGTTTCGTTGTCATGCCAAGAGCACTACAAATTTTCATCAAGTTGTCACCAGGTTCTACACCGAATTTTAAAAGTGCTCAAAAATTTACATTATGAGCTATCATGCTGTTATTGCCTGCTTCTCTATCAAAAAATTTGCCTTCTTGGCGATGGCCACGTAAGGATATATTTTGATAACAGCCAAAAAAAATAGTCGTTTTGACAATTGGTCGTAAGCGTTCCCTATTTTCACTAGCTTGTGTCTTTGAGAGCTAATTTGGTTAAAAATATCAAGTTCGGGTTTGTGAAAAGTCGATAAAAAGTTTTTCCGGCTCCGACAGTTAATTCGTGGTATTGATTGTGTTGGTGAGTTAGCAAAACACCATTTCCTCCAAGCAAATCAACAAAAGATTTAATCTAATAATTATTATGTAATAAATACACCAATACAATTGATGTTGGATATTATTTAGTTAACGGACGCGTTTCGCCTTTCGTCGAGGTATCTCCAGCGTATAAAAAAGGGCTGCTAGATTTGTTTCTGGAAATTATCGCAGAATGAAATCAGTGACAGATATGATAAAGGAGCTGGAATGGGATTCATTGCAAGACAGGAGGAGGATGAGGAGGGTCATGGGAGTGTACAGGGCATATACTGACGATGAGGCATGGAAAGATGAAAAGTAGTGCATGGAAGGGAAAAGATGACCATGACCACAAGCTGGCACTCGATTTCAGGCACAAGGGTGTGGGAAGATTCCTTTTTTTGGTAAGAGTGTCAGGTATTCGAATGAGTTACGAAGAGAAATGATGAATAATTCACCGAAAACATTGAAAGAATTTAAAGATAAAATTTGTAGAGGGCAAATGTAAGTGGCTGCAGGATAGGGGGATGATGGGGGTGTAGGGAAATTGCCACGGGAGCCTGTGCTCCATTGCAATTAAATTAATTGTTTTCTGTAATATGTGATTAGTTTTAACTCTGGAACATAATTTTTTTTTTTTTTTTACATATAACGAAATTATTTTTATATATAGGAATCATAATATGACTTATATTTACATATCAGTTTTGAATTATCGAGCAGATCGTGTTGTTTACATAGGTGTAATAAGATGGGATTCATTTTTTATAGGTGTGGTTCAAAACTTAAAACTAATCACATATTACATTAAACGTACACTGAAGATACCTCGACGAGAGGCGAAACGCGTCTGTCAAATAAACAATATCCAACAACAGTTGTATTGGCGTATTCATTCAACAATAATTATTAGTTTAACAAGGTGGGAGAAATGGCCTATAACAATTACGTAAAAAGGTTTAATGGTTCTTTGACGAGTCGTTTTATAAAGTTATTTATTTATTTCCGTCAAAGACAGCACTTTATTACAATCTAAGTAAATAAATTTAATACAAAATCAGAATACACAGACGGAAAAGAAAATCCCAACACCAAGAAAGACTTGTGTTAGATAAACGAAATTTGGTAGGCGTGTTTATACATCTGAAAGATGACATCGATTCAAATTTCGCGCTTCGCGCATAAGTGTGGCGCTAGTAGCGCTACTCAGAGCTTGCAAATCAGGTTTGCTTTAAATACGCGCTGTAAAGTTTGTGAACGTTATTTACCGCTGAGATTTGACATAGTGAGTTGATGTTAGCCAAGAATGCCTTTAAGAAGACGAAGAAGCCATTATCAACAGCTCACCGAGTTTGAACGAGGTCGTGTAATAGGGCTACGAGAAGGTGGATTTTCTTTTCGCGATATTGCAGAAAGACTTGGCCGGAATGTATCCACTGTGCATGATTGTTGGGTGCAGTGGTCAAGGGATGGTACTGCCTCAAGAAGACCGGGTTCCGGGAGGCCACGTGGCACTACTGAGAGGGAAGACCGCCGTATTCGGCGTACAGCTGTGGCGCATCGTACTGCGTCTGCGGCAGAAATTCGAGCTGCAGTTGGTACCACAGTGACACAACGAACTGTTAGAAATCGGTTACTTCAAGGACAGCTCCGAGCCAGGCGCCCTGTAGCGTGCATTCCACTGACTACAAGCCATCGCCGTTTGCGACTCCAGTGGTGTCAAGCCAGAGCTCATTGGAGGACGGAGTGGAGATCTGTTGTGTTTTCTGATGAAAGCAGGTTCTGCCTTGGTGCCAGTGATGGCCGAGTGTTGGTCAGAAGGAGGCCAGGGGAACGCCTGCAACCAAACTGTCTGCGGCCTAGACACACTGGACCAACACCTGGAGTCATGGTCTGGGGAGCAATTTCCTATGACAGCAGGAGCACTCTTGTGGTTATACCAAACACACTGACTGCAAATTTGTACGTCAGTCTGGTAATTCAACCTGTAGTGCTGCCATTCATGAACAGCATTCAAGGGGGAGTTTTTCAACAGGATAACGCTCGCCCTCATACCGCTGTTGTCTCGCAACGTGCTCTACAGAGTGTCGACATGTTACCTTGGCCTGCGAGATCACCAGATCTGTCTCCAATTGAACACGTATGGGATATCATTGGACGACAACTCCAGCATCATCCACAGCCAGCACTGACCGTCCCAGTATTGACAGCACAAGTACAACAAGCATGGAACTCCATACCACAAAGTGACATTCGAAACCTGTATGACACAATGCATTCACGTTTGCAGGCTTGCATTCAAAATTCTGGAGGTTACACCGGCTATTAATTTAACAGTATTTCACATTTGAAATGCATTTTCTTGAGCTTAAATTAACCTGTGATCTTGAAAATTTAATCAATTAAACATGTTAACTTGACAAATGCATTGTCCAAATTTCATTACTCTACAATAATTTTTTCTTGGTGTTGGGATTTTTTTTTCCGTCTGTGTATATTACAACACACAGTTACAGAAATAAATTTAACAGTTCTGTGACACAGCCAGGACTGGCAGCCAGTTATATCCCACAAGAGCTCCAGTCAACAGCAACTTGTTCTGCGTTATGGGCCGTCCAGTGTTGTTTGTTTGCAGATCAGCAGGTGTTGTGGACTGTAATGATTCAGTTAGTGTTGTTGCCAGTCTGGCCCCTGGACAGTCGCTCGCAACACAGAGAGCTCGCGACGCCGAGTACAGTGAAAGAATTGTGCAATCGACAAAAGTTTCGACGTGGTTTTGAACATGGAAAATCAACAAGCCTTTCTTCAGTTCCGCAAAGGTCAGTTTTCATCGGTACAAGTGACGACCACCGTATGAACTGTTCTACATAGCAGAACCCGTAAACGCCGTGAGATTAAAAACAGTCTTTCGTAAAATCACTTCATATTTAGTTCGTGATATATTCACTTTAGCTAGCCTGGCACCAGAGACTAATAAATTCATGTTCCATTCAATTTTAATTACATGATGTAAATGTTTTAAATTAAGTTCACTATTCATTTTCATTCTATTGATACAAAATAATGTTCAATGATATGTGAAAATCTATCATTTCTGGGGCTACCTTACAATAATATATTTGATTTAATTAAAGCTTTATAGCCATGAAGGGTGTTACATGATCCCCACATTCAGAGACCTCATCCTCTAGAATGAAGTCCATTTTTCTCTTCAGATTTTCCTGGCATTGAGATACACCGGTTCTCAGTCTATTTAGGGCTTTCAATGTCTTGTATGGAAGATTGTAGCATGCTGCAGGTCTCCCCATTTGAGTTTCTCAAATTATTTCTGTTGCCAGATTTCGCCAAAGTATTGCTCAGCGTGTTTTGGTGTGTCATTGTATTCAGGAAGCTCTTTCTTGATTTAAGCCTCAAGGGTTGGAATTCCCATCAAAACATTGGATGCCTAGAGTCTGCCTCTCAGTTTCTGCAGCTATCCTCCTTGTGGCGTCTGGGAAGGCTATGCCCGCAAGTTGATAGATTTGGTGGAAAGAAAGAATACATAAATTTATCGGTACGGCATCTTATTTCTTGAATCTTATCCCTCCTGTCAGTGCGACCTAAATGGTTTGGCGGAAGAAGTATTTCGTTGCGCTCGTAAATTAAAGATTTTCGCATATTCTCCGCCAAACAATCCCAGCCCAACCCGCGTATCTGTGACACTTACATAAGGACTGTAACTAGCGGTCACGAATCGAGCGGCTCTCCTCTGTACTTTCTCTAATGTGTCAATCAATCCTTTGTGATACGGATCCCAAATTGCACAACAGTATTCCAAATGCGGACGCACTAGTGTTTTGCGCCCTATTTCATTTGTATGAGCATTACAACTTCTCAAAATACGACCTATAAAACGTAGTTTAGAATTAGCTTTGCCTATGACAGGAGTATTGTCAAGTCCCATTTCACGTTGTTTTGTACTGTTACGCCTAGATACTTCAGGGAATCAACAGTGTCAACAACTGAATTGTTAACTTTGTACTCGTGAGCAAATGGGGTGTTTTTATTACTTACTAGCTGTTACCCGCGACTTCGTACGCGTGGACTTGGAGTTTCATTGCCAGAATTGGATATAGAAAACTGTTAGTAAGATTTGTCCCAAACAACACCGAGTCGACATAATATGATGGAAAGCCATCATTATATCATCCTATCGTCTAATCTGTATCATGAAGAGAATCAATTTACAACATATTTAAAAACAGAAAAGTAAGCGAAGGTGCGGGGATGTGTGTGTGTGTGGGGCGGGGGGGGGGGGGGGCGTTAACTGATGGCAGCTTTATTTCAGCTTGGTTTTTTCTTCTTTATTCAACATGAGCATCTGAATCTTATAATCTAATAGCAGCACATTGTCTTCTAGACCTGCACCTTAGGCCAGGTTTACGTCCGTAAGGCATGTCAAAAAGGAAGACAAATTGGTGCCAGAAACTTTTATACAGACACAAATGAATAGTACAGTGCAGAGCAAATTGACTTCTATTCTAAATAATAAGTTTTGTTTCTTATCGAAATTTATTAACAAATCAAACACTAACAGACTGCGCGACTGAGCAACCAACGTAACATTACAGACTAACACACGAATCTGTCTGTCTTTCATCATTCGATAAGTTCTTAAAATTTCGTTACTAAAACTGTTATTCATACCGAAAAAATGTCCTGTGTCCTTCCTACACTATTTCATTGTTAAATTCCATCAATATTTATATAGCCATTTAGTCGTCAAAACGTAACAAAAAGACAGAAACTTACTTCCACAATTATAATATAATAGCTGGTACCCACAAATTCGTTCGTGATTGTAAAGTATTCATATTGACAGCTGAAGACATCTAAACACCATAGTGCACGATGGGAAACTCGGTACTATTACCACACACAAATACCAGTCTTCTGCGCTATGTAGTTCCGGCAGCAAAGTAAAATTTACGGATACACACAAGTCTTTGGATGAAATACGAATGGGTGACCCTGTGTTACTACCACACAAAAACGCCGGTGATAGTTTTCACTCAAAAGTGATACACCGAGACACATGCGTCTTTGGCTGAAATATGAAATTGCCGCAGGTCGACCATTTTCATCCCCCATGTCTTCCACACCCCCATAGCTACAGACATCTAACAACCATAGTGCACGACAACAGACACGATTCTACCACCACACATAAACCCCAATGCTCTATGCTATGTAGTCGTGGCAGAAACGATAAATATGCAGAGACACATGCCTTTCGTCGAAATACGAAAATATCCTTGGTCGGCCATTTACAACCACCATATCTACCACAGTACCACAGTTTCTGAAATTCGGCCGCTGTTGTGATCGAAAGGTGACTCTGTGCTACTACTACACACAAACGCCAGTTATCTGTGATCTATAGTTTTCGCTGAAAAGTGATACACCATGACACTTTTGTCTTTGGCAGAAGAATGAAATTGCCACAGGTCGACCACCTTCAACCCCCATATATCCCACACCCCCATAGCTACCGACATCTAACAACCATAGTGCACTACATGAGATACGATTCTACTACCAAACACAAACACCAATGCTCTATGCTATGTAGTTGTGGCAGAAAAGTGACATATGCGGAAACAGTCGAAATACGAAAATATCCTTGGTCGGTCACTTACAACCACCATATCTACCACAGTACCACAGTTTCTGAAAATCGGCCACTGTTGTGATCGAAAGGTGACTCTGTGCTACTACTACACACCAAAGCCAGTTATCTGTGATCTCTAGTTTTCGCTGAAAAGTGATACACCATGACACTTTTGTCTTTGGCAGAAGTATGAAATTGCCACAGGTCGATCACTTTCAACCCCCATATCTCCCACACCCCCATAGCTAACGACATCTAAGCACCATAGTGCACTACATGAGATACGATTCTACTACCAAACACAAACACCAATGCTCTATGCTATGTAGTTGTGGCAGAAAAGTGACATATGCGGAAACAGTCGAAATACGAAAATATCCTTGGTCGGCCACTTACAACCACCATATCTACCACAGTACCACAGTTTCTGAAAATCGGCCGCTGTTGTGATCGAAAGGTGACTCTGTGCTACTACTACACACAAACGCCAGTTATCTGTGATCTATAGTTTTCGCTGAAAAGTGATACACCATGACACTTTTGACTTTGGCAGAAGTATGAAATTGCCACAGGTTGATCACTTTCAACCCCCATATCTCCCACACCCCCATAGCTAACGACATCTAAGCACCATAGTGCACTACATGAGATACGATTCTACTACCAAACACAAACACCAATGCTCTATGCTATGTAGTTGTGGCAGAAAAGTGACATATGCGGAAACAGTCGAAATACGAAAATATCCTTGGTCGGCCACTTACAACCACCATATCTACCACAGTACCACAGTTTCTGAAAATCGGCCGCTGTTGTGATCGAAAGGTGACTTTCTGCTACTACTACACACAAACGCCAGTTATCTGTGATCTATAGTCTTCGCTGAAAAGTGATACACCATGACACTTTTGTCTTTGGCAGAAGTATGAAATTGCCACAGGTCGATCACTTTCAACCCCCATATCTCCCACACCCCCATAGCTAACGACATCTAAGCACCATAGTGCACTACATGAGATACGATTCTACTACCAAACACAAACACCAATGCTCTATGCTATGTAGTTGTGGCAGAAAAGTGACATATGCGGAAACAGTCGAAATACGAAAATATCCTTGGTCGGTCACTTACAACCACCATATCTACCACAGTACCACAGTTTCTGAAAATCGGCCGCTGTTGTGATCGAAAGGTGACTCTGTACTACTACTACACACCAACGCCAGTTATCTGTGATCTCTAGTTTTCGCTGAAAAGTGATACACCATGACACTTTTTCTTTGGCAGAAGTATGAAATTGCCACAGGTCGACCACTTTCAACCCCCATATCTCCCACACCCCCATAGCTACCGACATCTAACAACCATAGTGCACTACATGAGATACGATTCTACTACCAAACACAAACACCAATGCTCTATGTTATGTAGTTGTGGCAGAAAAGTGACATATGCGGAAACAGTCGAAATACGAAAATATCCTTGGTCGGCCACTTACAACCACCATATCTACCACAGTACCACAGTTTCTGAAAATCGGCCGCTGTTGTGATCGAAAGGTGACTTTCTGCTACTACTACACACAAACGCCAGTTATCTGTGATCTATAGTTTTCGCTGAAAAGTGATACACCATGACACTTTTGTCTTTGGCAGAAGTATGAAATTGCCACAGGTCGATCACTTTCAACCCCCATATCTCCCACACCCCCATAGCTAATGACATCTAAGCACCATAGTGCACTACATGAGATACGATTCTACTACCAAACACAAACACCAATGCTCTATGCTATGTAGTTGTGGCAGAAAAGTGACATATGCGGAAACAGTCGAAATACGAAAATATCCTTGGTCGGTCACTTACAACCACCATATCTACCACAGTACCACAGTTTCTGAAATCGGCCGCTGTTGTGATCGAAAGGTGACTCTGTACTACTACTACACACCAACGCCAGTTATCTGTGATCTCTAGTTTTCGCTGAAAAGTGATACACCATGACACTTTTGTCTTTGGCAGAAGTATGAAATTGCCACAGGTCGACCACTTTCAACCCCCATATATCCCACACCCCCATAGCTACCGACATCTAACAACCATAGTGCACTACATGAGATACGATTCTACTACCAAACACAAACACCAATGTTCTATGCTATGTAGTTGTGGCAGAAAAGTGACATATGCGGAAACAGTCGAAATACGAAAATATCCTTGGTCGGCCACTTACAACCACCATATCTACCACAGTACCACAGTTTCTGAAAATCGGCCGCTGTTGTGATCGAAAGGTGACTTTCTGCTACTACTACACACAAACGCCAGTTATCTGTGATCTATAGTTTTCGCTGAAAAGTGATACACCATGACACTTTTGTCTTTGCAGAAGTATGAAATTGCCACAGGTTGATCACTTTCAACCCCCATATCTCCCACACCCCCATAGCTAACGACATCTAAGAACCATAGTGCACTACATGAGATACGATTCTACTACCAAACACAAACACCAATGCTCTATGCTATGTAGTTGTGGCAGAAAAGTGACATATGCGGAAACAGTCGAAATACGAAAATATCCTTGGTCGGCCACTTACAACCACCATATCTACCACAGTACCACAGTTTCTGAAAATCGGCCTCTGTTGTGATCGAAAGGTGACTCTGTGCTACTACTACACACCAACGCCAGTTATCTGTGATCTCTAGTTTTCGCTGAAAAGTGATACATCATGACACTTTTGTCTTTGGCAGAAGTATGAAATTGCCACAGGTCGACCACTTTCAACCCCCATATCTCCCACACCCCCATAGCTACCGACATCTAACAACCATAGTGCACGACAGGAAAGACGATTCTACTACCACACACAAACACCAAAGCTCTATGTTATGTAGTTGTGGCAGGAAAGAGAAGTATACGGAGATTTGAATTTTTGGTCGAAATATGAAAACGCCCTGCACTGACCAACTTTAATCATTATATCTCCCACATCCCCACAGCTATCGGCATTCGGCCAACGTTGTGCACGACAGGAAACTCCATGCTACTTCCACCCACAAACATCAGTGATCTGTGCTAGGTAGTGTTGGCTCAAAAGTGAAATATAGGAAAAAACACGTCTATTTTTATATATATATAAGATTTGCATTGCCTTACACTTTTTGCAGTTAAGTGTAAGCTGCCATTTACGGCACCGTTCCGAAATAACAGCCAGATCGTGCTGTATTTCTAAGCAATCGTCAGAGCACCCCACTTCCCTATAAATAAGTGCATCATCAGCAAAAAATCGCATCCTGCAATTAACGTTGTTACCGAGATCGTTTATAAAAATTAAGAAAAGAAGTGGCCCTACTACACTTCCTTGAGGAACCCCCGAAGTAACATATAGCTTTGAAGAGGCCTACTATGGAAGTAGGGCGGAGGGATACAGTCTTTTATGATGCGGTTTGTCTCGTTTAGGGCTACATTTACCCTCTTGACATGGGAGGAGTTTCGCCAAAATTGGCATGACTATTCCGCGACTGCGAAATTCAGGGTTACTACAAAAGAATCATTTCACTTTCAAAGCCCGATTTATTCAAAGGTACTATACTTACAAATATCATTGATATATGAAAATAACTACAAAATATCCGAGTTTGTACACCAGGAGGCGTGACAGCACTAGTTCAGTATAGATAGATAGATATGTTCATTTTCGATCCCATGGGACAATAATCTCGGGGATGTGGAACAGTACATACACTTATTAGAAATGTCAATATTACTATATAATTGATAATATTATTATATATTGTCAACAAGTTAGCAACAACCCATTAGTATAATCAATATCCCCTGTAATCTACAAATACAATCCCGAGTTAATTTATACTTATTATGTGGAACAGTGTATACACTTGTTACCAGCATCTAATAACCAGTTATTTTCTTACCAACCAGTTACCATGATAAGTTTCACTGTAATTTGCGACTACATGTTATATCATGTTACTTGCTATTTATGTGGAACAGTATACACACTTATTAACAACATCAATTATATTACCAACTCATAAGCAGTCAATTACTTAACAACCTGTTAGTATGATAATTTTTGACAGCAATTTTTGTGTGCATGCTGTCCCATATTAATTACTATATATGAGTGAAATTTTTTAAACAGTGTAATTACTTAATTTGTCAAAAGTTTCAACAGAAAGAAAAACCATATATCATTTTAGTAATTGTGGACAACTTCGTCACCTTCCCCTTCCATACACCATATATACTATTTTATCAGTCATTCTTAGTTACCAAATTCCAAGAAGAAAATTCTTTCACAGAGTAAAATGGGTTCTGAAGCAGAAACTCTTTCAGTTTGGACTTAAAGTAGTTGGGTTTTTGCAGATAACATTCAATTTCTGTTGGTAAGACATACGACTTCTATTCAGTCTCTGCCGAAATGCAGGTAAAGCGACAGTTTTCTGCGTGCTAGAATATCCTTTGGGGACACATTAAGGACATTTTTTACGTACTGCCACTACCAAAAACGATAGAAGAGCTGAAGAAACGGATCAGTGGTGCATCGATCAACATTGGCGCGATCACGCTGCATTGAACTACCGCCTGGACGTGTGTCGTGCGACCAAGGGGGCACACATACAACATGTGTAGAGTGAGCCTAGTTTTGAAAGTGAATGATTCTTTTGTAGTAACCCTCTACAGTGACAGAGGTGATGTGCGGAGCGCTACTGATTCTGCTGCCCTTCCGTTGTTTGTTAGTTACCGAATGATGCGATTCTGGTTTCGATTTCGTGTCTTGGCAATGATCTTTGAAGGCGAGGGTACAGGAATTGTAGAGTACTACAGTTTGATAGGTGATCTCTGTTCCGCAGATGTAAGGCGCAGACCTGTGTATCTGCCAGCTTTGCGTTCAGGTGGCTACCGATATAATAGTCGGCTAGGTCTTCGTATTTTCCTTGTCGCCGTCTGAAGGTTTAGCGTGTCATAGGAAGTGACGTTCCGATACAAGTAAATACGAGTAAGCACTCGATACTTTGTTTCGATACCGAGTACTTTTCGTATTCGAATTAATTCATTCCATACTTAATCTGTATCGGAAGAAAAGTACTCTATCGAATCGAAAGTATCGAAACGCACCCCGGTGTTAAATTCTAAATGCATTATCCCTGCTGCGCCCGCTGACGTAAAGTTGGTAGCATTGATATTCAAACAAAATCAGTCTTAGAATAGACAATATAATCTCAAAGAGCTTGTTTTAGGTCGCTATTTCATTGTAATAAAGTTGTACTTGACGCGCATTTCGCTATGCCTGGCCAATGGTCGCCCCCGCGCAGCCCCACACAAAAGATATGGTTTACAAGCAACTAACTAGCGATTCACAGAAATATCACTCCTGGAAACATCTCAAAGAAAACGCATCGTAGTAACAAAGTCTCTCTCTCTCTCTCTCTCTACTTGTCAAACACTGTAATGTCTCTAAAAAGCAATACATTTACAGAGTGGGAAGAAATGAAACTTATATTTCGTTGTCTGTATAAATACGCACAAAATATCTTGTTGTAGCAACGTCAGTATTGAGTCAATGTTTGTTATCTGATGCGGGTGAAACGATGACAAACAAAAGAAACAAGCTGTCCCCAAAATATTTGGAACAATTGCTTTTTTTGGAACCCTTCCAAAAGTAGACTTTTATTGTTTAAAATTGTTAAAACTATAATAAATAAATATTTAAAGATACGACAAAACCTTCAAAGTTTGCTTACAATGTGAGCTTTTTATAATTTTAATAAATAAATAAAAATGTTTACTGAGTGTTATTTGATTTTATTACACTAGGCAAATAAAATAAATAATTTAGCAACATGTCACGTATATTTTATATTTCAACATTAATTTTAAAAAATTATCGATACTTTTGCAGTACTCATATGAGTAAGTATCGTAAGACAATTTGAATACTACTCATTTGAGTAGGTATCGATACTTTGATGGTATCGGAACATCACTAGCCATAGGCGGGTGTAAGGTCAATAAATGTTGTATGTCCTCACTCGTATCAGTCATTTTCTTGCTGCGCGAGGTTTAGGATTTTTCCACAACACGATCTGCAGGTCGAAAGCCGGCTTGGTCTTTATCGATGATTTGATCCACATGTTCTGAGACATGAATTGAGGATCATAATCTCTAGGGCTTTATACAGCAGGTGTAGAAGGGAAATATGCCGAAATTTTTCGGGTCTGTTAGATCCTTCTCAGGGTTTGGTAGCCAACGATCTTTGCTTTCCGCCAGACCTTTAGGATCTGCATTTTTAGGATGCAGGTGTTCATCAGCTTTAGTAAGTGATACGTTCAAACATCATCTTTTTTTTTTTTGTTCCGATCGTATGTAATCTGGTCGAGCAGCTTTGCTCTTCTTCATAGAGTGCATGGAGTCATCTAGTTCCTCCGAAGTGATGCGAGTGGTGAGATGCGCATTCTTCAGTGTATGTTCGGTTTTTCTGTTTAGTAACAACTGATTCGCTATTGGCCAGGCGTTTCTTTTAGGGTATCTTGAGAGACGACTGAAGGGTCGTCATTAAGTTTTTTTACAGTCCCTGCGGTTGATACCTACTTTTGAAACAAGGTTACACTATTTCGCTGATCATGAGGCTGATATACCGTGTAAAAGGTCTTCACCTGCTTGAGCGATTTTTTCAGGGCCCTTCCTCAAGAAGCTGTTGATAATGCTCCAGTAGTACATCGGAGTTTTAATAGGGATTTGGTACGTACATTGTTCTGCAGCCTAGGGCTATGTTTGCCTGAGACAGTCTTCGCTAATTCAACAAATTTCAGTTCTTGTGTAAACTTGTGCCACTGAGCGCGAGAAAGTTAAACTGGACCGTCTCTACTTTAACAGCTGATCCCACCGACCAGACGATGCCCCTGTGCTGCGTTCTCTGGAGAGGCTCTCCAGTAACGTCTCTGGTTTGGTATAATCATGGAGGAAGGAAATATATGGAGACGACGCAAGGGACCTTCACCACGCACTGAAGTGAAGCCGGGCAGAGGAGGAGTGGGGGGCTACGCTGATCCCATACAGACACGGGGAATATGTACAAAAACCTCAAGGGGACTCTAGGAAAAACGTAACGCCGCAATCTGGTGATGGATTATTATCTAACTCTATGAGACAGATAAAAAATAAATAATAAAAATTTTCGATATCTCGCCTGGTTCTCGAGATATACTGTATCAAAAGTGAGGTGTCTTGAGTTGAAATGCAGAAGAAAAGTTTCGCAAAAGTCAAATTTAATTATCGATTCTTATGTATCACGACGAGACAAATCGAAAATAAAGAATAAATTTTTTCGATATCTTGCTTAGTTTTCGAGATATACTGGGATTGGGTTGATATGCGGCCTGGACTAAAAATTAATTCTGCCAAAGCCACAATGGTGGACATGCAGAATCGATATTTCAGTTTTTTTACTACCTCTTGTGGTTAGGTTGAAATGCGGCCTAGACCAGAATAAAAATAGTTATCTTGTTACCATACATCGTAAGCTTAATTGGGAAAACTGGAAGTAGTTTCCATCGCGATACACGTTTTGTCACTAACTTGGTTCTCATGAAATTACTTTCTTTATCCCTTATGCAACAACAAAACCATTCTGGTACACACTGCATTTAGACCTAACGACAATCTCCATTAAATTGCCGCTATAGAATCAAACTATGTAGACATACCCACACACACGTATTTGAATCGCAAACAGTATTTGCAGTAACAACATCGTTTGATTCATCAAGATTCATAGCATAATTTAACACATTTAATTTCATCATACACTGTCAGTATAAACTGCAACATGACGAAAGAAAGCGCAATACTAAATTCACTGAATCACGATGTAAAACACATCCCTTTAAATCTCATTTTCAACTCTCGTTAAAATGTAATGCTAGTCTATTATGTGCAAAATAGCAAGGTACGCTGATTTTCTACACTACACCAACAAAAATTTGAGAACAAAGTCATCCCATTGAGAGCTATGACTAAATATAGATGGGCACCGAAGTTTGCAATTCCTACCGCCCACTTAAACAACGATAATTAGAATTCAACTTATTTATGAAATGATATTCCAGGTTCTTTCCTCTCTTGCCTATTTGTGCAACCGTATGCAACACAAGATGGCATTATAAAACACTTATACACAATACAAAATTAAATAATCACATCATCTAACACAATGTGAACATCGCATTTGTTTGTGATCGCAATATCGCCGCTGCCGCCACTGCGCATGCGCGAGAGTTTAGAGCCTGCTTCACAGATTTAACGTCACTTCTCCTCCATTTATTTCATTCCTCCATGGGTGTAATGTGCTCTTTGCAAAGATGTTGTTTGGGTTGAACGAATGCGGGCGGTTTGAGTCATGAATCAGTTTCAATCCAGTATAGCTGCTCAGGCTTCAAGGCTGAACTGTGACAAAGTCGCCGAAGACCAATTTTGTAGGCTCACTGCAAATTTGTCGATTCAGTGAAACTGCATTCGCTGTTCGGTGGTTTGTACCTAGATGTCACTGTAAGATTTGTTTCTGCAGTTAGTATTTCAGTGTCTTTTTATGATGTTAATTCTGAATATAGAATTTGTGCGCCTGATTTAACCAATACTGCATTGCCGCACTGCTCGCTGAGTGTACTAATTTTATTTCTGTGTATCTTTGGTCAACTGTCGCTTTCATCTCTATATGTCTCTTCTATGAAAAGGAAATCACTGCTGTGTTTTAGAGGTGATTTTGGCTGCATGAGATTTCCGGGCGCTGCGGCAAATAAAAATACATTTGCAGTAGAGGCCCCGGTCTTTACGCAAAAAAAAACCCCAAGCCAGAAAAAATTATCAAACTGTGACTTCTGTGCATACTTTTTGGTTTCCTTTTTTGATGACAGTACAGTGAGGGGAAACTATAATTTGAGGGAGACAACCAACGCTTTTCGAACAACATAGCTCTCGACGAATCTTTCATGTTTCTTCCTACATACCATCCAATATCTGAGGAAAATTTTGATTGAGAAAGTGAACGCTTTATCTGATCAGACCAGGAAATCAACATACACGATATTGGCATGTACTGAGAGGTTTTCTTCTTCATCTCACGATAATATATAGGGTATCGACGAAAGGAGTCCCTGATTTCAAAATGTTTTTTTAATATATATATCTGCTTAACGTCTCTCTAACAGCGAGGTCTTTAGAGACGGGAAAGGATGAGGGCAAGGAATGGGAAGGAATTCGGCCATGGCCTTTAGAAGGAAGCATCCCGGCATTTGCCTGGAGTGATTTGGGAAAACATGGAAAACCCAAATCTGGATGCCCGAACGGGGATTCGAACCGCCGTCCTCCCGAAAACGAGGCCTGAACGCTAACCGTTACACCACCACGCTCGGTATTTCCAAATGTAAAACCTCGAGAACAAAGCTGGACAGAAGAATGCAGCAGGTGATATTTTTATTGCGAAAGCTGCAAGAATTTCATACAGAAGTTTCGAAAACAGTTATAATAGCTGTTGATAAATAGTTTTTGAAAACTGCGCCTTGTTGCACTCCAGAAGTTAAACCGATTGGATACAAGTCACTAGTGCGTCCTCACTTAGAATATTGTTGTTCTGTATGGGGTCCCCATCAAAAGGGGTTAATGGAGGCATTAGAAAAGGTCCAAAGAAGAGCCGCCCAATTCGTGCCAGGTATATATAGTTGGAGGGAAAGCGTGAGTGTGATGTTGAAGGAGTTAGGTTGGCAAGACCTGGAGCACCGAAGGCGTTGCTCTCGACGAAAGCTAATTTAAAAATTCACGACTGACATATGTCAGGATGACAGCAAACACATTTCATATCTAGGAATGACCGAGAAAATAAGAGAAATCAGAGAGTGTCTATAAACCACATAGCTTCATTTTGGCCTACTCCCCCTTGTAGCAAGACGTGGCTTTCGTCTCTACCCCCCTCCTCCCGCGTAGCTTATTTCCCTATTGATTCCAGAAGACATTTTGTACTGTTCACTCATCAGACTATCTTAAATTACATACAGAGATAATTAAACAATGGAAATAAATAGTCACACGCTATTGTGTGTTCTGAACCTCATTTTAACTGTGACAAATGATATGAACGAAAAGCTACGAGGCGTGGCTTGGAATACCCCCCCCCCCCCCCCGAGACAGAGCGACACAGTTTATGGATGTTCGCTCAAGGTCAGAAGCGATTCATTTCTGTACTCATTTTTTCCACTAGCGATTAGGGAGTGGAATAGGAAGCAGTAATTGAGCAAGGAAACAGTAGGAGGAGGTGTCTATACACTCCTCCGGCCATCCTGATCTGGGTTTCCAAGATCGCTCCACGTGAATGCCGGGATAGTACCTCAAAATAGCCCACAGGTGCCTGCTGCTATATCCCGTATATCCCTTCCTCAGCACAAATGGTTACACATTAGGATTGGGTGTAAGTCACCCTCTGCCATCAACTTTTAGTGAATTGCAGAGTAATAATAATAAGTTGCTTTCTACCCAACCCCCCTTTTTTTCTAGCCTGAGCCACTTAGTTTATGGCTGCTCCCCAATTAGATATCCAATACGAAACAAATATAACACACGCTTACACTGAAGATATACAGTACTAGCACTTACCTGCTGCTTCGCACACGCGGGTCTTGGTGTGCTTTGAGATACTGCACTCTCCTTTATTTTAACACCAAATATTAACTTGGAGAAACAAAAAATAAAATTTCATTTAAAATTTTTTCTATCTATTTGGTTTTCATACTATTGCTTGAAAGGTTTTTCGTTTTACTTATATTTTAACACAATATAATATACGAAATATAAGAAATTAAAGGTACGTCAAACATTATCGTTAACAGTCCAATAAGGGCGTACCAAGAATCAGTTGTCCTTTTACTCAGAAATTTGAATCACTGTTTCCTAAGGATAAAAACTGCATATTGAAGCAAAAAAGAAATGTTCCTTAGATTGAGGCAACACGAAAGCTCCCATCTGCAATAGTGTTGGCACTACAGCTGACAGCCGTTTCTAAAAATATCTTTACCGTAAATGATAGAATTTGCACAACGAATCTGAAATCGCTGGCAACTTTACGCAAAACCATATGTATACATTCTTACGACGTGGATAATAACATGTATTAGTAGGTTAATATCTTCTATGTATATACCCACATTTCGAGCAATCTTTCTTCATGGTATCTCAAAAACTGAAGTTGTTAAGGTTGAAACTCAGGCTGGACCAGAAAGAAAAAAATTGTTGCCAAAGCAACACAAAAATAAAGGCTGGACATGCACAGTGGCCACTTTGTTATTGGGAGTATACGCCCTCAGTAACGTGGCACTCATTAAAGTAGCTTATTAATTACTACTAATAATTGAAATCCTCATGCCTTATGTTGTTGCAAGAACATTCTGGTCCAGGCTGCATTTTGATTTAATGTAAGAGTCCTATCTGCATGACAGGGTAGCTGAGGGGTAGATTTGGGTTCGTTGTGGACTTCAACTGGGGCGGGCTCTAGAGGAGAGTTTAACTAACCTTGTGACATTCTCGCAGCAGCAGAACTCCCTTCTATCTTGATGGTCTTCAGGGCTAATTGATAAAATGAATTTTGTCAGGAATAATATGACACCAGCCGATTAGTAGGTTCGGCAACCGGGATAGGGAAAGGCTGGTACGTGTTAGATGACTAGCTGAGATTCTCTCCTATTATGAATGATAACAGGCATCTCACGGTTATGAGGTCCCATTTAATGTCACTGAAAGCCGTGAACATACAGCCGATAAACATGACTGCGAGGATCCTCCCGACAGCGCCTATATGAGATGCTAATTGCATCTGACTGAGTAATAACTCGTAGACTAATGGATTGCTATATGATTGGATGGCAAGCTAAGTGGCTGATGGTTTGCCGTCCCCATGTTATAATAGGGCGAAGAGAGTCGGTTTTACTGTTAGAAACCCACACTGGTTGATGAAAGATACCCGCGGAAACTGAGCTATCTACTCGTCGATGACTGCCCGCAGGGTCGCCACTAATAATTCGCTGTTACCTCGAAGGTGAACTTCACTGAAGTCAGAGAGTCAGTTCCAACCAGTAATATCGATCGAGTCAGCGTCTCAGCACATTCAACACTGCGCTCAGTTCGCCAAGTACCAAGACTGGCCTGCTCAGACTGAATGAGTTACAATAAAATATTCTAATTTCCTTTTAATAAACCTGTATGTCCATTACGACACTGACACTAACCACAAACTATACTGATATTGCCACTTCAAAACGAAATGATGCAGATACATCTAAACGCATGAAATGCATTGCTAAATACGGTCTGGATAGTGTTGCAAACTGAAAAAAAAAATGTTTTTTTTTTCAGCTTTGTGAAAAAAAAATTTTAGCACCCGTGTTTTTTTTCTTCACAAAACAATATATTTGATACATTATAGTTTTATTTAAGGAACTTTCATTTTACAAGTGTGTTTTAAGTCTTACTGAAACATATAATGTCTCACATAATGATTCACAAGTGTATCTCTATAGGTAACATATTTTGTTCATCCTCTATGTTAGTACCACATTCACTAGTATCAGCACTACCAACACTAGTTCGGCCGGAGTCAGAATTTTCTCTCTCTTCTTCTGTCTCCTCTAGAGCCATAACTTCAAAAATATTGAGTTAAATTTTCTTATACTGGTTGTTCTTGTATTGTACGCAAAAGATTTTGAGATTGAAATTTTAAATTGTGAGCACTGTGCATAAAGACTGCGCCGATAGTTCTGTATTACGGTCTTTTAAGTTTGAATTTAAATCTATTATCATACAAAATAGGAGCTTTACTTCTTTTCAATCGTTTGTTTACACCAACGGTTGCAAGGAAACGATTCATAATTAGGGACCGTGCACAAACTACGTGGCTCGGTACAGAGGGAGGAGGGGTTAGCTGTGAGGCGGTGCTACTACTACTAACAGACAGTAACTATCCACAGTGGGAAGTGTGTGGGAACATGGTTAGCAGTTCAAGCCTTGTTTAAACAGTGGTTTATTACGATTATTAATGATAATGCTGAAACTTACAGAAAATGTTACAACTATAATATCAGGGTGTCCACAAGGTAATGATTTAAAAATTCCCTGATATTTCCATGTTTTCCAGAGAAATTTGCCATATTTTTCCCTGATTTAGAAACTTTATTTGCATGGTTAAGATATTTAAAGTTTAAATTATATTTTGATTCTAAATAATTAAATCTGGTATAAAACTCAAAAAATTAGAAAAATAAACATGTTTAAGAATGTTTATTTGAAAATTTTATAGCTAATTTAGTAATCTTATGAAGCATAGTAAAAAATGAGTAGCACAAAAATAAGATAGGTCAAATGACTAATATGAACTAGAACAAATTAATAATCTTTCAATATTTGGTAGATAAAATAATTGAAGATTTTTAAATTGTTCATCAGTAACATGACTCAGTCAACAGCTTAGCTTTTTATGCCTTTTTTTGATTTGCTACACTTTTCTTTTCAAATCTTCTTGTTCAGTTATTGTAGCTTTTTTTGTTCCATTTTCAATTTCTTCTGTTGCCGAGTTAACACTTTCGCGTAAGTTTCCGTGAGTCTACCCAAGATAGCATGAACACGAGTTTGTATAAACCATGCAATCGTGTTGGTTCACTTTGTGTGGTTGCTTGCCTATGCCGCTCACCTTGACAGCGGTTTATTTGGAGCAAGTCAAAGGCACGAGCACGATGTTCATACTGTCACATCGATTCAGCATTTGAAAGAGCTCTGAATGACGCAAAACTTTATAAATCCTACCTATCTAGGGTCTTACGTATTATTTTGTTCCTGCTTTAATTCACCTTATATCATTAATACAAAAAAGTTATAAAGCCATACAATTATCGCTATTCACATTTTTGCTGGCATTGGTATATTGAATCTAGGCTTTTGTTTTGATATTAAAGATTGAATTTTTCTCAGAAGACGTTCAAAACCAGCTTGTGACATTCTACAGGACTTTGACGACTCTCCACAAATTAATTTTTTTTGGAACATCTGTTTCACACTTTGCTTGAAATTGTAAAACTGTTTAGTGAAACATAAAAACATTTTTATATACTTACTCCTCTACGGTTGCTGTTTTATTCAGTTCTGAGTTTACATGATTTAGATGTCATCCACCTTTTTTTTTTTAAATATAATTTCAAATGCTGAGTTCCAGAGAGAGTTCATGTTAGCGCTCGCGCACGAAAATCTCATTGTCGTATCTCGATGAGGCGCAAGACGAGATGCAAGTTGCTAGTGTAAATGCGGTATTTGTTGGCTATTTTATGTAAAAAATATATAAGCTGAATTATTTAATGCAAAAGTTCAATATTAAAATAAATTATCAAAAAATTATCAAATTTTGGGTTGTTTCAATTAAAATTCCCTGATAATTTTTTAAAATACTCGTATTCCCTGATATTTCCATGATATTTCAAGGTGGCTTTAAATTCCAAGATAATTCCATATTTTCCAGGTTTTCCAGGTCTGTGGCCACCCTGAATATCAAATACCACCAATCCTGGTCTTGCAAACGAACATATGAATAATCTTGTTATCACAAAATGATATAATATTATGGACCAAACCTTGGTCTTGCAACTTATACCTTGAATAATCCTTATAATTACAAACAATCCTACTTATACCAAATTATAGAAAATAACCAGCATGGCTCTTAATAATCTACTAGCCAAATACAATTTTATATTTGAGCCAGACCACTAACGACGAGGTAGAAAGCGACACACTGGTAGTAGTAATTGACAGAGAAAATGACTAATATAATGTCAAATAACACCAGCCGACAATTCCACGTAGACTAATAACAGAAATAACAAGACCGGCTCGTTCTCGTCTACCAGCATCTAACACTCGGGCAGTAGGACCAAACACAATTTATGGCTGAGGCAGACCGCTAACGACGAGGCGGAAGGCGACACTTGTGGTTGCAGTTGACGGCCACTACCTGCAATACCCTCCTAGGGCGACAAGGCAGGTTTCAGCTCGAAAGGTACCACCCGGGTCGATCGCCACGGTGTTCCCGAAGCTTCGGGACAGCACTCTCGGTGAAGAGTGTATCGGAGAAATTCCCTCTCTGCAGGTGGTCGAAGCACGGTCGCGAGGGACCCACCAATTCACCAGAAGTATAATCCACGGGCGGCCCGGTCAAACAATCAAGCTGAGCCCGGCCACTGCGAGAAATACCAGGCGTAACCAATCGACTGTTGACTGCCTCACTGACTGCTTCCTCCTTAGTCCCGCAACGCTATCACTCCGGGAAACATTAGCGGAATGCCGATCGCGTGCCTCCCACTGCACGGCTACTCAGGGCCGACCGACTGACTGCCTCCCTGGCCGCCCGGTCCAACCCGGACCCCGCAGCCCCACCGGGCCTCCGGCGTCACGGCGACACAGGGAAGCACTCCGCTTCCGACTGACTGACTGTCTGGCAGACTGACCAAGACTAACTGCCCGCTCGGTTCCGTGTACCCCACATATATACCACTATCGCCAGGAGCCCCAGCACCAAAGAGGAAACAATTGCGAGCGGAAGAGAAGAGAAGCAAAGATACAACAAGAGCCGAGCACAGCTCAAGCTGGAAGGCTACGCTGGGCTACGTGGGGAGATTGGGGGGGGGGGTGTGTTCCGAGCCAGGCCATGTAACTTTCCTTTCGTAACATTTTTCACAGTTAAAATGAGGAACTGAACTCACAACAGCATGTGAGTATTTATTTCCCTCAGTTAATTATATCCGTATGTAATTTACAATAGTCTGACAAGAGAAAACAGTACAAAATGTCTTCTGGAATCAAAACGGAAGAAAGCTACGTGCTACGTGAGCGGCGGGGGGGGGGGGGGGGGGGAGCCACGTAGGGCTAAGTGGGGGTTCACAGGAGGCCAAAATGGAGCTATGTGGTTTATGCACACTCCCTTACTGACAATTTAATGAGTCAGTACCACTATACTCTGAGAGTTAACAAGTATACGAATATAAGGAAAGCCCAATAAGTAATAAAAAGAGGCAAAAAACTGTGGATAAATTTTAAATTCCTAATTTTTTACAAAGATCTGTAGGTAATTTTGTAGGGCTGGCAGCACTATTTCAAATAGCAAGTATCAATCCAAACAATGGGGAATGGGGATTCCTTCTCGCGCAACCTAGTCTCTTCGGGAAATCCCCGTTCATAAAGAAAATTTCAGTCAATGTTGCCAATATTTTCATATTTTTTTTTTCCCTACTGAACCAGAAAAATATAGTAGATTTTTATTAAAACACGTCCGTTTAACGGTTAAGCAAGAATGCAACAGCATCTTCTGTTTTATTCACCACAGAGAATATACAATATCCATGGACAGCATAGATACTTAGACTAAGACAATTTTATTTCGATATCATATTATAACACCCCCACTATATCGAAATAAGTGACAGCCTCGCAAAACATTACAATATACTACTTAATAATCCTATTTTGTTCATAAGTTTGTAATGTTTGGAGGCACAAAAAAGCTTTAGTGAGCAAGAAATAGCAGAACCAGACATTACAAAACAGAAACCTGAATAAGAACGTCTGTCTACAGTGTTAGTTGCCCAGTCAGCATCTACAAATCCTTGTAATTCTACCTTTTTCAATTTCAAAACATGCTATCACAATTATGTACTTTGTAACCCTCTGGTAAATGCACGCAAATATCTTCCTTTAGATAGCCATTTAAAAAATCTGAGGTTACATCTAAGTGCCAAATGCCTAACAATAATTGTGCATTAATTGCAAATAAAAGGTCACAATGTAAAGTGTCTAACCACCAATGAAAAGGTTTCATGATAATCTACACCTGCTATTTGGCAAAAACATTTAGACACTGACCTAGCACGGTATCACACTTTATCATCACTTTCAAACCTTTCTTATTCAAACACCCACTTGCACTGCACTTGCTGTTGTAGCCATCAGCCTTGCCTCCAGGGCTTGGATGCGATTCTCCTGTCCTGACCATAACTGCCTTCATCTTCTGCATCACTTGCTGGAATTCTCTGACGATATCATCTGGAACACAGCTGCCTTCTTCTTTACAGGCCACACTTAATAAAGGTTGTACCATATCTCTGAGGCGGTTTCCTTATTCTTTTAGGCAATGTCTTAATTTTCACACTCTCAGCTGCAGTACTTTCTTCCAAGTTATCTTGCTCTTCTACTTCAGCATAGTCTGATTGAGATGATTTCAGTAATTCTGGTTTGCCTGTTCCTGCCAACTGTTCTTCTTGAGCAGACTCCCCCACTGAAACTGATTTCAGTAATTCTGGTTTGTCTGTTACTGTCAATTGTCCTTCTTGACCAGACTCCCCCACTGAAACACTTATTTCTTCATATTTATTATCTTTCTACTCTCCACAATAACCACATCTTTGCATATTAATATATTCTTCTTCTTGTAGTCATAAATTCTATAACCTTTTATATTTTCTGAATATCCAACAAGAATGTGTTTTTGTGACTTTTTGTCCCACTTTAAACATTTTTCTTGGGAACGTGGACTAGTACATCACTGCCAAATATACGAATATGCTTACATCAGGTTCCTTGCCATACCACAATTCATATGGTGTCTTGTCTTGAGTTCCTGATGGAATTGATCTGTTTTTTAAGTACACGGCTGTGTTTGCTGCTTCTCCCCAAAATCTTTTATCTAGCTTGCATCCAACAACATACATCTTGCTTTCTCAACTATTGAGCGATTCAGTCTTTCAGCACAGACCATTTTGTTCTGGGGTGTAAGGGTTACTTTTTCGATGAATAATACCTTCTTTCTTCAGAAAATCTGTAAAACTCATTATTACAAAATTCAAAGCCATTATCAGTGCGAAATATTTTAATTTTCTTATTCTTTTGGTTTTCTACCAAGGCTTTAAATTCTTTAAATCTGCTAAATACTTCACTTTTAGCTTTCAAGAAGTAAATAAATGCCATGCGACTGAAGTCATCCACCAGCAATAAAAAATATCGTGCACCACCTAAGGATGTTATGTTCCATTGGGCCACACACATCAGCATGTATAATCTGCAATGTCTCTGTACTTCTTTCTCCAATATTTTTGAACGGAAGTCTTGACTGTTTTCCCTCACAGCAACACGATACAACTGTTTTTCCCGTTTGAAAATTATCAGGATAACTAAGTCCATCAACCACACCAGACTTCATTTTATTCATATCTGCACTATTTATATGACCGAGTCTTCGGTGCCACGTATAACCATCAGTTTAACACAGGAGCAGCCAATAAACTGTGCTCACTTTCATTTTATGTTTTACCTTCAACTTGTAAACACCACAAATAAGTTCACCTATAGCCACCAATTCACCGTTCATATTATGTATGAAACAATTCTGTGAATCGAAAATGAACTTTATTACCGTTCTTTAGAGTTCACTCACTGATAAGAGGTTAGTCGTCAGACTTGGCACACACAATGCATTTTTCACAGTAATATCATAACCACAATCTGAAGTTATTTCTACATCGCCGGTACACAGCACAGGTACTTTGGTTTTGTCCAGCGATAATAACTTCTGGTTCACTTGACGAATACAATGCATTTTTTATCCAATGTTCATTCGGCGTCATATGAGAACTTGCGCCGGAGTCAATATACCAATCTTGTTTACCAAACTTGCCGGATAGAAAAACAACACTAAACACATTGGATTGCTTAGGTTCATCTGATTTCACCAGCAATGGACATTGATTCCTGTAATGCCCACGCCGTTTACACCTGTAACAAGTGATGGATTTAACTCCTGTCATTTTGACATTTTGACTTTTCCGCGACGTAGTTTCCGCTTTTGTTTTGTCTGTTAGCAGTCTTGCTCCTATGGTTCTGCCAACCTTTGGAAGCGAAAGCGGTTTTTTGTCTCTGATTCATTCGAATCTGACATCTCCATATCGATCAATTTTGTCCTGATAACATCCGCCGTAATAGAATCCCGGAATGTTCAATCGCCATGATCATTGGTGAAAATCGTTCTGGTAAACCTGCCAGTAACAACGAGCCAATCCATTCGTCGTTTATATCAAATCCAGGTTCACTTAATCTTTGCGATGTCTCAATAATATCTGTCACATACGACGTCATTGAATCACAATTTATCAAGCCTGATTGATATAAGATGACGAAGTAAAGGTTATTCTTCGTGTAAACCCGGAATCGTCAAACATAGTTTTAAGCTGCGCCCATAGCTCCTTCGTTGTTTTAGCTTGCTTTATATGCACATACAACGCTGGATCAATTGTAAGAATCAGCTTCGCTTTCGCCTTTGCATCATCTGCGGCTGCAGTGCTAGTACTTCCTTCTTCCTTTATTAAGTCTGACATGCCTTCTAACACCAACATATTCTCCGCTGCAAAAGCCCATACATCGTAGTTGTCTCTGCCTTTAAGCTTAGGCACGTTAACTACAAAATTCGAAGCCATCTTCAAGCGCGTAACTAATTATTTACAAGATTACGACTCTTCCGTATTCTGTTTACTGGAATAACGAAGAAAATAACTCTGGGTCACAGTCTGGGCCCATAACCTATTAAAACACGTCCGTTTAACGGTTTAAGCAAGAATGCAACAGCATCTTCTGTTTTATTCACCACAGAGAATATACAATATCCATGGACAGCATAGATACTTAGACTAAGACAATTTTATTTCGATATCATATTATAACAATTTTAAACTAAGATAAGTACTTAGAATAAACTCTAAAACAGTCATTTTAAACGATAACTGCCTTACAAATTTGAGATTTAATAGTTGTGAAAAAAAAACATGTTTTCAGAAAAAACATGTTTTTTTTCATGTTTTTTTTTTTCAAGCCAGAAAAAAAAAACGTTTTTTTTTACAACACTAGGTCTGGATAGTGACAACACTGTCTATCTCAGGATTGAAAGTATGCCTAGCATAAATCATAACACAATTGCAGTTTGAACTGCAAGAGAACTAAAACACAGCCAATAACACATCAACTGTATCGTCATGTAACGTTTAATCTTGCTTTCTTCATTATTTTTCAACAGTTCTGATTGGGCTGAAATGCGACGTGGACCAGATTAAAAACTTTGCTAAAGGCACAAAGAACTATACATACAGCTTATTTGTTTATTTCCAATTTCTTGAGAACTACCAGTAAGCAATATGTCACAATCTTTGTTTTTGAATTGCCTATCACTATTCACTATCAAATTGTGGCAACACCGTATCGCGAAAACCCTTTACTATCGATATTAAGCACAAAATTACTAACTGTAAGTATTACAATTCTGTTACACCTATTAAAGAGTTAGTAGATTGTGTAGTGGTTTGAGTAATTAATTCCATTTCATTTATCAAAATTCATAAAAGCTGGCAAACATAACCAAAGGCAAATACAATATAAACATTCCAGAGATCAGTATAATTGTGTTTGGTCATTGCATCATCTTTATAGTAAATTAAATATTAGTAGTGCTTATTACATCTGATTTAGGGATTATTTACTGCATTCAAGAAAACCAAACATTCTGAGTGAAAATATTAAATAGAATCCTACGTTGTGTGATTTTTTTTTCAATTTTTTGTGCAAGGAGAGAATATCTTGATTACAGTGTGATCCGTATTTCTTAATTTTATGTCTGTAAATGTATTTAATTATTTCCTCCCTCCCTCAGTATATACAAGTCATTAGCTATTTCCACATATTTTAATTCAGACCATCAGCTCTAAAAATTTGAAAACACCATCCAAATTGCTGCGGTAGTTTTGGCGCAGTTCCCGTTCAAATAACATTGGTCGACAGGGTTTTCTTCACAACAAATCTGATTAGTGAATCTAGTGCATTTTTTCATACTGAATTCAGATATGTAGTCAGAATTTTTCTATGGGGCACAGTTGCGTGTGTGTGTGTGGTTTTTTTTTTTTTTTTTTTTTTTTTTTTTTGTGATCGCTATTTTTAAAAATTTGATTTTAGCATTCTCTTTGCACTGTCATAGAAACTTTTACCTTACGTGTAATGATTTTATGCAAGCTGTATTTAAGGAAATTACAGTAGAACTCCAATTATCCGAATTCAGACTATCCGAATCGTTGATTATCCAAATCACTTTTCAAACCTGGGTATGAAATTCTAACACGGGTCCATCAGCTAGTCAAGCATTTGTCGACTTTGAAAAATGGAGCGTCAGCCCGAGTGTGCAACTTCTCATTGTCAAGCGGATGAATACAGAGATGTTCAGCAAGCAGTGACTATTATTAACAGTACGGTACTTACATACTGTACTAATGTACAGCACTTGTAAGTGCGCTTAACATGTAAAAGGGTTGCCTTTTCATTAATTAAATACAATTTTCTTTAAAATAGTTTTTTTCTGCCATTTTCAACATCCTTAGATACAGTGATTAATTAAAATAGACCCTTTTTCAGAAAAAAATCCAATTATCCACATTTTTGATTATCTGAAGGGGGGTCAGGTCCCAATTGATTCGGATAATTGGAGTTCTACTGTATGTGTAATATCATGCTGAAGCACCAAAAGACATCACTGTGCAGGTTTATTTGTTTTGACATGTGCGGAGCTGTTAATCTAGCATTGTGACGTGTCATCGCTGAGCTGACTGTGAGATTGTAGGCACGAGTATCAACAGTGAAATATTTCCTTCCTTTCTGTTTAGAAATGTATTGTGTATGTTGTGTTGTAGAGTTTTCTTTTTCACTATGCCACAAAAGTGTGTAAATCATGCAGATAATTTATACTATATTTGTGGTTATCTGACCTTTAAGTCTTAGAGGCGAAATTTTATGTGACTTGTGAAACAGTGTCATGAACTTCACTTTGGGTGATTTTGATAAGGTGGATGGGGTGTTTCGTGTGTGGGACTGTTCACTGGTTGGAAAAATGGTACTCATCATATGCCATTTGCAATTACCATAATTTGGAGCGAACTGAAGGATCGTATAACTGGTTGTTATATTTGTTTAAGAAATATTAAAGGAATCACATCTAAAGCAAAATATACAGTTATGTATCCGAATTTGCCATGTGCAATGTCTTACACGATGAAATTTCCCTGTACCAGTATACTCCGATAAGACATTAACTAGTTACCCTGACTCCAACCAGCTAAAACTGAAAATGATTAAGATGGTCATTATTATAAAAATGATCCTACATATGAAGGCAGAAACTGCAAATGAACCAAACTTTCTAACTCAGCAAGACCTTAATGACCTGATTTGGTATTTAAACCCGTCTAAACGGCAAGTTGAAGTTATAACTTCCAGACTCAAAGGCTGAAATTTACTCCAAAAAGATATAAGAATATGTAGTTATCATATCCTACTGATTTTAAAGACTGCTTTTCTGAATAAAATAGTATTGCATTTTTGCAATGATATCTGTTCTGTTATGGAAACTATTGGCTATCAACAGCGGCCAGATGAGGGGCGATTGTTCACAGACTCGTCTAAAGATAGTTTGAACGCTGTCCTGATACATATTGCCAATGTACTTCCTTCCATCAATACCTGTACTGCATGTGACTGATATAAGAGACACATAAAACTAATTTTACAAAAAAAATCCATATGAAAAATATAAATGGTATGAAATAAATAATTCTCGGGTTTTCTGCCGGTTAATATATTTATTTTGATCTTTCAACGACGTTTCGGCAACTGCCATCGTTGCCTTCATCAGGTTAAATCACACTTGCAAGGACAAGACACGACTGACTCGCGAGCCAGTCCTGGCTCCTATTATAGCCTGTTGTCAAGGGAAGCTTCACGCTGCCTCTTTGATTGGTCGGCGGTGCACACGGCCATAGACGGGGTCAAACCGGTTTGGTGCGCGTCTGCGATGGAGCTCTGCATCTCTGCATCTCGTGGCTGCATCCCGTAGCTCAGCAACTGGATTGCATTTAGTAGATCCATGGCAGTATCTTGAGTGGTCACCCATCCAAGTAAAAACCACGCATAACGTTGCTTTAACAGTTGGCATATGCGGTCACCCATCCAAGTGCTCTCCACACTCATCGTTGCTTAACCGGCGGCATTACACGGGGTCTCTGGAACTGACCAATCACGAACGACTTATCTCCCATTGGTCGACGTGTCATGACGGCGTCTGCTCGGAAGGTTGTGTCTAACACATTGCTGTTTTAGGTCTTTTACGACTGGCTCCAAGCCTCGCTCAGGAACAGACCACCATCTCTGTTAATGCTGTTGTCACTAATCGAATCTCCAGCGCTTCTCTGATCACTGAGTCCCAGAAATATGATATCTTAGCCAGAACTTCAGTGTTGTCGAAGTTGATGCTGTGAAAATTTTCTATAGCATGCTCTGCTAATGCGGACTTGTCCAGTTGTAGTAACCGCAGATATCTTTGGTGCTCATTGCGGCATTCCTCGATAGTTCTTATAGTTTGTCCGATGCTATACTTTGCCGCATTCACAAGGGATCGAATAAACTCCCGGAACTCGAAGCCCAAGGTCGTCTTTCACCGTGCGTAACATATCACGTATCTTCATAGGTGGACTGAAGATACTCCTTACGCCATATCGTGCTAAGATTCTTCCGATTTTTCCAGAAGTATTCCCGGCATAAGGCAACACAGCGACGGTTTTTGGAGACTCTTGTTCAGGTGTTAGTTTCGGTTTCTGGGGGAGAAAGGCCTGTTTAATATGTTCTTCAGAATAACCATTCTGTCTGAAAACTTGCCGTAGGTGCCTTAGTTCTTCACGTAGGCTATCACTGTCCGAAATGGCTCGCGCACGGTGGACCAGTGTTGTCAAAACAGTTTTTCGCTGAGCTGGGTGATGAAAACTGGTAGCCCCCAAATACAGATCTGTGTGCGTGGGTTTCCTGTAAACGCTATGCGCCAAAGTACCATCTGGTTTACGTTTAATTAGTACGTCCAGGAATGGCAGCATGCCATCTTTCTCAATCTCCATGGTAAAACATATGTTAGGATGGATTGAGTTCAGGTGTTGCAAGAATTCTTCGAGCGCTGCAAAGCCGTGTGGCCAAATTATAAATGTGTCATCCACGTATCGAAAGAAGCATTTTGGTTTTAATGGAGCAGTGTCCAGAGCCCTTTGCTCAAAATCCTCCATATATAAATCAGCTACAACAGGAGAAATTGGCGAGCCCATAGCCACACCATCAGTTTGCTCATAGTATCGTCCACCGTACATGAAATATGTAGAAGTGAGCACATGTTGGAATAGGTCTACAATTCCTTGGTCAAAATGTCGTCGTATTAGTTCTAAAGCCATTTCGGACAGTGATAGCCTACGTGAAGAACTAAGGCACCTACGGCAAGTTTTCAGACAGAATGGTTATTCTGAAGAACATATTAACAGGCCTTTCTCCCCCAGAAACCGAAATTAACACCTGAACAAGAGTCTCCAAAAACCGTCGCTGTGTTGCCTTATGCCGGGAATACTTCTGGAAAAATCGGAAGAATCTTAGCACGATATGGCGTAAGGAGTATCTTCAGTCCACCTATGAAGATACGTGATATGTTACGCACGGTGAAAGACGACCTTGGGCTTCGAGTTCCGGGAGTTTATTCGATCCCTTGTGAATGCGGCAAAGTATACATCGGACAAACTATAAGAACTATCGAGGAACGCCGCAATGAGCACCAAAGATATCTGCGGTTACTACAACTGGACAAGTCCGCATTAGCAGAGCATGCTATAGAAAATTTTCACAGCATCAACTTCGACAACACTGAAGTTCTGGCTAAGATATCATATTTCTGGGACTCAGTGATCAGAGAAGCGCTGGAGATTCGATTAAGTGACAACAGCATTAACAGAGATGGTGGTCTGTTCCTGAGCGAGGCTTGGGAGCCAGTCGTAAAAGACCTAAAACAGCAATGTGTTAGACACAACCTTCCGAGCAGACGCCGTCATGACACGTCGACCAATGGGAGATAAGTCGTTCGTGATTGGTCAGTTCCAGAGCCCCCGTGTAATGCCGCCGGTTAAGCAACGATGAGTGTGGAGAGCACTTGGATGGGTGACCGCATATGCCAACTGTTAAAGCAACGTTATGCGTGGTTTTTACTTGGATGGGTGACCACTCAAGATACTGCCATGGATCTACTAAATGCCATCCAGTTGCTGAGCTACGGGATGCAGCCACGAGATGCAGAGATGCAACCAAACCGGTTTGACCCCGTCTATGGCCGTGTGCACCGCCGACCAATCAAAGAGCAGCGTGAAGCTTCCCTTGACAACAGGCTATAAATAGGAGCCAGGACTGGCTCGCGAGTCAGTCGTGTCTTGTCCTTGCAAGTGTGATTTAACCTGATGAAGGCAACGATGGCAGTTGCCGAAACGTCGTTGAAAGATCCAAATAAATATATTAACCGGCAGAAAACCCGAGAATTATTTATTTCAACAATTCGCCGGGAAAAACTAAAATGTCATATAAATGGTATATTTGTGGCGACTTAAAGTTCATTGTTTTATTGTTTGGTTTGCAAATTGGGTTCACCAAATTTTGCTGTTTTTCGATCGAATGGGACATTAGAGATAGGAAGTCTCACTAATAATGGCCTAAACATGAATTTATCACTGGCCAAAGAACGTGTGTCACATGGCACTTATTTACCCCAAAAAAATATCTTTACCTCCATTTCTCCTAATTTAATATACTTAAATTAGGAGAAATGAAATTTTTTTTAAAGGTTACAGATAAACTTTCTAATGGATTCTTGTACTTGAAACTGAAATTTCTCAGTGATGCTAAACTGAAGGAAGGAATTTTTATAGGACCACAAATACAGTCATTAATGGCTGATGAACATTTTGGACTGTTAAGTCCTCTAGGAAAAGCAGCCTGGCAGTCTTTCAAGGAAGTTTGTTGCAATCTCCTTGGAAACCATAAAGCAGAAAACTATTGTGACGTAGTGGCTGATCTTCTGCATTCTTATTAGTGATGTGCCTGATCGTTAAAAATGTAGATCCGCGGATATGGATCTCAACTTTTTCAATTTGGACCGACAGTGGAAAAGTCGTCCACTACGATCTACATATTATTGACGAACGTCTAGCTTACGCGACGTATTTTGACTTGAACTGTGTGTGTTTATGTTTATATTTTAGGATGACATAGGATCTGCTATTTTGCAACAATAATATCATTGTTGAATTGCGAGTTAAATCATCAAGGATATGACTATTTACTGTATAAGCGATGTGACACTTGCAATTCAACAATGATATTATTGTCGCAAAATAGCAGTGAGCAGAGGTATTAGAAATATGGAGAGCAAGGGGGGAGGGGGAAGGGGGAAATGCGAAGCAATTATACGTCACAAAGTACGTACGTTTAAATTTACATTTTGCTTTTTATTTATCTACGACAGCTAGACGCTAAAATTCGTGTAAGGAGAAGGGTATTCTTTGTTTACGTTATATTACCTGTATCAGTTATAAGTACTAGGTTAAAACATAACCTAAGAATTTTTTGGCAGAAGATAAGAAACAATGAAGTTTATTAAAAACTCGGAAATGAACAAATCACGATTATATCATTCAAATAAATGACAGTTATCCGTTTTTGATATTATGCTCTCCATCATTTAAAGTAAAATAAAGTAAAGTAAATAAATCGGGATTACTGGATATCACGATTCTGCCAGGAATTGCCGTGGTAAAATGCAAGAATCCTCTAGAAATATTTTCCAAAGTACATTTAACTGTATTATGCCGGTCCAGGAAGTATTACAACCTAATTTCTGCTTGAAAATAATGGTAGTCTACAGGCTGTATTACAGCAGATTTACTGCTTGAAAATAATATATCTGCGATGACTACAGCAGTATAATAACATCATTACTGAATGTTATTTTGGCACAATTGCGATCGCCAATAGACCCGATCGTTATTCATTTTTCCTTACAAGCTTTTCCTGAATAAATTCCTACTACCACCACAGGTGACGCCCGTCTTTATTCATATGAGGGTAATAAA
>JARYHS010008074.1:3229940-3268762 GCA_031002005.1 Vandiemenella viatica
ATTCCATTTAATTTATCAAAATTCATAAAAGCTGGCAAACATAACCAAAGGCAAATACAATATAAACATTCCAGAGATCAGTATAATTGTGTTTGGTCAATTGCATCATCTTTATAGTAAATTAAATATTAGTAGTGCTTATTACATCTGATTTAGGGATTATTTACTGCATTCAAGAAAACCAAACATTCTGAGTGAAAATATTAAATAGACTCCTACGTTGTGTGATTTTTTTTTCAATTTTTTGTGCAAGGAGAGAATATCTTGATTACAGTGTGATCCGTATTTCTTAATTTTATGTCTATAAATGTATTTAATTATTTCCTCCCTCCCTCAGTACATACAAGTCATTAGCTATTTCCACATATTTTAATTCAGACCATCAGCTCTAAAAATTTGAAAACACCATCCAAATTGCTGCGGTAGTTTTGGCGCAGTTCCCGTTCAAATAACATTGGTCGACAGGGTTTTCTTCACAACAAATCTGATTAGTGAATCTAGTGCATTTTTTCATACTGAATTCAGATATGTAGTCAGAATTTTTCTATGGGGCACAGTTGCGTGTGTGTGTGTGGTTTTTTTTTTTTTGTGATCGCTATTTTTAAAAATTTGATTTTAGCATTCTCTTTGCACTGTCATAGAAACTTTTACCTTACGTGTAATGATTTTATGCAAGCTGTATTTAAGGAAATTACAGTAGAACTCCAATTATCCGAATTCAGACTATCCGAATCGTTGATTATCCAAATCACTTTTCAAACCCTGGGTATGAAATTCTAACACGGGTCCATCAGCTAGTCAAGCATTTGTCGACTTTGAAAAATGGAGCGTCAGCCCGAGTGTGCAACTTCTCATTGTCAAGCGGATGAATACAGAGATGTTCAGCAAGCAGTGACTCTTATTAACAGTACGGTACTTACATACTGTACTAATGTACAGCACTTGTAAGTGCGCTTAACATGTAAAAGGGTTGCCTTTTCATTAATTAAATACAATTTTCTTTAAAAATAGTTTTTTCTGCCATTTTCAACATCCTTAGATACAGTGATTAATTAAAATAGACCCTTTTTCAGAAAAAAATCCAATTATCCACATTTTTGATTATCTGAAGGGGGGTCAGGTCCCAATTGATTCGGATAATTGGAGTTCTACTGTATGTGTAATATCATGCTGAAGCACCAAAAGACATCACTGTGCAGGTTTATTTGTTTTGACATGTGCGGAGCTGTTAATCTAGCATTGTGATGTGTCATCGCTGAGCTGACTGTGAGATTGTAGGCACGAGTATCAACAGTGAAATATTTCCTTCCTTTCTGTTTAGAAATGTATTGTGTATGTTGTGTTGTAGAGTTTTCTTTTTTCACTATGCCACAAAAGTGTGTAAATCATGCAGATAATTTATACTATATTTGTGGTTATCTGACCTTTAAGTCTTAGAGGCGAAATTTTATGTGACTTGTGAAACAGTGTCATGAACTTCACTATGGGTGATTTTGATAAGGTGGATGGGGTGTTTCGTGTATGGGACTGTTCACTGGTTGGAAAAATGGTACTCATCATATGCCATTTGCAATTACCATAATTTGGAGCGAACTGAAGGATCGTATAACTGGTTGTTATATTTGTTTAAGAAATATTAAAGGAATCACATCTAAAGCAAAATATACAGTTATGTATCCGAATTTGCCATGTGCAATGTCTTACACGATGAAGATTTCCCTGTACCAGTATACTCCGATAAGACATTAACTAGTTACCCTGCTAAAACTGAAAATGATTAAGATGGTCATTATTATAAAAATGATCCTACATATGAAGGCAGAAACTGCAAATGAACCAAACTTTCTAACTCAACAAGACCTTAATGACCTGATTTGGTATTTAAACCCGTCTAAACGGCAAGTTGAAGTTATAACTTCCAGACTCAAAGGCTGAAATTTACTCCAAAAAGATATAAGAATATGTAGTTATCATATCCTACTGATTTTAAAGACTGCTTTTCTGAATAAAATAGTATTGCATTTTGCAATGATATCTGTTCTGTTATGGAAACTATTGGCTATCAACAGCAACCAGATGAGTGGCGATTGTTCACAGACTCGTCTAAAGTTAGTTTGAACGCTGTCCTAATACATATTGCCAATGTACTTCCTTCCATCAATACCTGTACTGCATGTGACTGATATAAGAGACACATAAAACTAATTTTACAAAAAAAATCCCATATGAAAAATATAAATGGTATGAAATAAATAATTCTCGGGTTTTCTGCCGGTTAATATATTTATTTGGATCTTTCAACGACGTTTCGGCAACTGCCATCGTTGCCTTCATCAGGTTAAATCACACTTGCAAGGACAAGACACGACTGACTCGCGAGCCAGTCCTGGCTCCTATTTATAGCCTGTTGTCAAGGGAAGCTTCACGCTGCTCTTTGATTGGTCGGCGGTGCACACGGCCATAGACGGGGTCAAACCGGTTTGGTTGCATCTCTGCATCTCGTGGCTGCATCCCGTAGCTCAGCAACTGGATGGCATTTAGTAGATCCATGGCAGTATCTTGAGTGGTCACCCATCCAAGTAAAAACCACGCATAACGTTGCTTTAACAGTTGGCATATGCGGTCACCCATCCAAGTGCTCTCCACACTCATCGTTGCTTAACCGGCGGCATTACACGGGGGCTCTGGAACTGACCAATCACGAACGACTTATCTCCCATTGGTCGACGTGTCATGACGGCGTCTGCTCGGAAGGTTGTGTCTAACACATTGCTGTTTTAGGTCTTTTACGACTGGCTCCCAAGCCTCGCTCAGGAACAGACCACCATCTCTGTTAATGCTGTTGTCACTTAATCGAATCTCCAGCGCTTCTCTGATCACTGAGTCCCAGAAATATGATATCTTAGCCAGAACTTCAGTGTTGTCGAAGTTGATGCTGTGAAAATTTTCTATAGCATGCTCTGCTAATGCGGACTTGTCCAGTTGTAGTAACCGCAGATATCTTTGGTGCTCATTGCGGCATTCCTCGATAGTTCTTATAGTTTGTCCGATGTATACTTTGCCGCATTCACAAGGGATCGAATAAACTCCCGGAACTCGAAGCCCAAGGTCGTCTTTCACCGTGCGTAACATATCACGTATCTTCATAGGTGGACTGAAGATACTCCTTACGCCATATCGTGCTAAGATTCTTCCGATTTTTCCAGAAGTATTCCCGGCATAAGGCAACACAGCGACGGTTTTTGGAGACTCTTGTTCGGGTGTTAGTTTCGGTTTCTGGGGGAGAAAGGCCTGTTTAATATGTTCTTCAGAATAACCATTCTGTCTGAAAACTTGCCGTAGGTGCCTTAGTTCTTCACGTAGGCTATCACTGTCTGAAATGGCTCGCGCACGGTGGACCAGTGTTGTCAAAACAGTTTTTCGCTGAGCTGGGTGATGAAAACTGGTGGCCCCCAAATACAGATCTGTGTGCGTGGGTTTCCTGTAAACGCTATGCGCCAAAGTACCATCTGGTTTACGTTTAATTAGTACGTCCAGGAATGGCAGCATGCCATCTTTCTCAATCTCCATGGTAAAACATATGTTAGGATGGATTGAGTTCAGGTGTTGCAAGAATTCTTCGAGCGCTGCAAAGCCGTGTGGCCAAATTATAAATGTGTCATCCACGTATCGAAAGAAGCATTTTGGTTTTAATGGAGCAGTGTCCAGAGCCCTTTGCTCAAAATCCTCCATATATAAATCAGCTACAACAGGAGAAATTGGCGAGCCCATAGCCACACCATCAGTTTGCTCATAGTATCGTCCACCGTACATGAAATATGTAGAAGTGAGCACATGTTGGAATAGGTCTACAATTCCTTGGTCAAAATGTCGTCGTATTAGTTCTAAAGCCATTTCGGACAGTGATAGCCTACGTGAAGAACTAAGGCACCTACGGCAAGTTTTCAGACAGAATGGTTATTCTGAAGAACATATTAAACAGGCCTTTCTCCCCCAGAAACCGAAATTAACACCTGAACAAGAGTCTCCAAAAACCGTCGCTGTGTTGCCTTATGCCGGGAATACTTCTGGAAAAATCGGAAGAATCTTAGCACGATATGGCGTAAGGAGTATCTTCAGTCCACCTATGAAGATACGTGATATGTTACGCACGGTGAAAGACGACCTTGGGCTTCGAGTTCCGGGAGTTTATTCGATCCCTTGTGAATGCGGCAAAGTATACATCGGACAAACTATAAGAACTATCGAGGAACGCCGCAATGAGCACCAAAGATATCTGCGGTTACTACAACTGGACAAGTCCGCATTAGCAGAGCATGCTATAGAAAATTTTCACAGCATCAACTTCGACAACACTGAAGTTCTGGCTAAGATATCATATTTCTGGGACTCAGTGATCAGAGAAGCGCTGGAGATTCGATTAAGTGACAACAGCATTAACAGAGATGGTGGTCTGTTCCTGAGCGAGGCTTGGGAGCCAGTCGTAAAAGACCTAAAACAGCAATGTGTTAGACACAACCTTCCGAGCAGACGCCGTCATGACACGTCGACCAATGGGAGATAAGTCGTTCGTGATTGGTCAGTTCCAGAGCCCCCGTGTAATGCCGCCGGTTAAGCAACGATGAGTGTGGAGAGCACTTGGATGGGTGACCGCATATGCCAACTGTTAAAGCAACGTTATGCGTGGTTTTTACTTGGATGGGTGACCACTCAAGATACTGCCATGGATCTACTAAATGCCATCCAGTTGCTGAGCTACGGGATGCAGCCACGAGATGCAGAGATGCAACCAAACCGGTTTGACCCCGTCTATGGCCGTGTGCACCGCCGACCAATCAAAGAGCAGCGTGAAGCTTCCCTTGACAACAGGCTATAAATAGGAGCCAGGACTGGCTCGCGAGTCAGTCGTGTCTTGTCCTTGCAAGTGTGATTTAACCTGATGAAGGCAACGATGGCAGTTGCCGAAACGTCGTTGAAAGATCCAAATAAATATATTAACCGGCAGAAAACCCGAGAATTATTTATTTCAACAATTCGCCGGGAAAAACTAAAATGTCATATAAATGGTATATTTGTGGCGACTTAAAGTTCATTGTTTTATTGTTTGGTTTGCAAATTGGGTTCACCAAATTTTGCTGTTTTTCGATCGAATGGGACATTAGAGATAGGAAGTCTCACTAATAATGGCCTAAACATGAATTTATCACTGGCCAAAGAACGTGTGTCACATGGCACTTTATTATACCCCAAAAAAATATCTTTACCTCCATTTCTCCTAATTTAATATACTTAAATTAGGAGAAATGAAATTTTTTTTAAAGGTTACAGATAAACTTTCTAATGGATTCTTGTACTTGAAATTGAAATTTCTCAGTGATGCTAAACTGAAGGAAGGAATTTTTATAGGACCACAAATACAGTCATTAATGGCTGATGAACATTTTGGACTGTTAAGTCCTCTAGGAAAAGCAGCCTGGCAGTCTTTCAAGGAAGTTTGTTGCAATCTCCTTGGAAACCATAAAGCAGAAAACTATTGTGACGTAGTGGCTGATCTTCTGCATTCTTATTAGTGATGTGCCTGATCGTTAAAAATGTAGATCCGCGGATATGGATCTCAACTTTTTCAATTTGGACCGACAGTGGAAAAGTCGTCCACTACGATCTATTATTGACGAACGTCTAGCTTACGCGACGTATTTTGACCTTGAACTGTGTGTGTTTATGTTTATATTTTAGGATGACATAGGATCTGCTATTTTGCAACAATAATATCATTGTTGAATTGCGAGTTAAATCATCAAGGATATGACTATTTACTGTATAAGCGATGTGACACTTGCAATTCAACAATGATATTATTGTCGCAAAATAGCAGTGAGCAGAGGTATTAGAAATATGGAGAGCAAGGGGGGAGGGGGAAGGGGGAAATGCGAAGCAATTATACGTCACAAAGTACGTACGTTTAAATTTACATTTTGCTTTTTATTTATCTACGACACTAGACGCTAAAATTCGTGTAAGGAGAAGGGTATTCTTTGTTTACGTTATATTACCTGTATCAGTTATAAGTACTAGGTTAAAACATAACCTAAGAATTTTTTGGCAGAAGATAAGAAACAATGAAGTTTATTAAAAACTCGGAAATGAACAAATCACGATTATATCATTCAAATAAATGACAGTTATCCGTTTTTGATATTATGCTATTATAAAGTAAAGTAAATAAATCGGGATTACTGGATATCACGATTCTGCCAGGAATTGCCGTGGTAAAATGCAAGAATCCTCTAGAAATATTTTCCAAAGTACATTTAACTGTATTATGCCGGTCCAGGAAGTATTACAACCTAATTTCTGCTTGAAAATAATGGTAGTCTACAGGCTGTATTACAGCAGATTTACTGCTTGAAAATAATATATCTGCGAATGACTACAGCAGTATAATAACATCATTACTGAATGTTATTTTGGCACAATTGCGATCGCCAATAGACCCGATCATTATTCATTTTTCCTTACAAGCTTTTCCTGAATAAATTCCTACTACCACCACAGGTGACGCCCGTCTTTATTCATATGAGGGTAATATAAACTATGATTTTTTAAAGCAATATTAGTGGAGGTTGCGGTTAAGTTGACCATAATCCCCACTGACACATTTTTTTACAGCATAATTCAATCTGAAATGAGTTTTACTAACCAATTAAACTGCTTTCATAAGCGCCATGTTACTGAAGGTATTAGTTAATGTGGGTGAAAGTAGGTTCATATGCGTCGTGCTGAATTGTGCCTGGACCAGGAATACATGGATAGCAAAAGTTTTTGGGATTCCTAATTTATTTTTAATTTTATTGGTTCTATACTTCCGTCATCATTAATTCATTAGAAGTTACTATTCTATTGCTATGTGAACAGCAAATCAAATATGTAGAAACATTACCAAATCAAGGCCACTAGCATTATGTAATAACAATTGCGTAAAATTAACCAAATGCAAACAAAAAAAAAAAAAAAATGCCAGAATATGGCGTTCAAACTGTCATTTTTGATGGGCTCGAGGCTAGTTGTAACTAATTTTGCACAGGTTTTTATTGTTTCCATCATTCGGAATTGATTGTTGGTGCTCAACAAGCATCGGGTGTCATTTTTGGTATTGTCTAAAAAAACTCTGTTCTGTCTATTAAAGCTTTCGAGATCTGGTGCTGCCAAGTTTAAGTTCACTTTAAAGGATGCTAATGAGACACTGTATCTGTGGTTTTCGTAATGTTCTTTAGTATCTTTAGAAGAAGCTGATGTCATGCCTTATCTGTGTAAGTGTTTGTGAAGAGTTCTGCCGAATAGAAACGTTTAAACGTGCATTGATGGTTTTGTTATTTCATACACTACCTCCCTCTTTGTACGGACGAGGCTCTGGCGACTGAAAGATTCCCGATATAAGGAGTCACCCACTGCTTGCCAACGGCCTCCGAAAGGAGGGCGGAAGAGCGGGGAGTGGTTCAGGGCACCCTCTTGCCCTTGGGCTTGGAAACGGCCCCTAAAGGCGGATGAATCAGAAATGATCAACGGCATGGGGATGCAGAAGGCAACGGGAAACCACTGCATTAAAGACCCAAAGGGTATCCCGAGGACATGTAATCCTCTCAAATTACATATATCATGATGGCTTCTTCCTGGGTAAAATATTCCGGAGGTAAAATAGTCCCCCAATCGGATCTCCGGGTGGGGACTGCTCAGGGAGGAGTCATCAGAATGGATAGAAACATTCTACGAGTCGGAGCGTGGAATGTTAGAAGTCTGAATAGGGCAGGTAGGTTAGAAAACTTAAAAAGGGAGATGGAACAACTTAAGTTAGATGTTGTTGGGATTAGTGAGATTAAATGGAAGGACGCACAGGATTTCTGGTCTGGGGAACACAGGATAATTAGCACACAAGCTGTCAATGGAGTCACTGGTGTAGGATTTGTAATGAACAAGAAAGTAGGGAAACGGGTGAGTTATTATGAACAGTTTAGTGACAGGATTATTTTGATGAGGTTAGAAACTAAGCCCGTCCCAACCACATTAGTACAAGTATATATGCCAACGTCACAGGAAGATGACGAAGAAATAGAAAAAATATACGCTGAAATTGAAGAATTAATCCAATATGTGAAAGGGGAGGAAAATCTAATAATCATGGGTGATTGGAATGCAATAGTGGGAGAAGGAAAAGAGGGGAATACTGTAGGAAGTTTTGGTCTAGGAGAAAGAAATGAGCGAGGAAGCAGGTTGCTAGAATTTTGTGAAAGATATAAGCTAGTAGTGGCGAACACACTGTTTAAGAACCATGCAAGAAGAATATACACCTGGAAACGTCCTGGGGATACAGGCAGATATCAGCTAGATTATATCATGGTCAAACAGAGATTCAGGAATCAAGTTCTAGACTGTAAAGCGTACCCAGGAGCAGACATAGACTCGGACCATAATTTGATAGTAATGAAGTGCAGGCTGAAATTCAAGCGAATAAGGAAGCAGCATAAGCAGAACAGACTGGAAGTGAATAAACTGAAACAATCTAGCACAAGAGAAAAATTTGCAGAAATGGTAGACTTAGGTCTAAGAAGTAACTGTGAAAGGAGCTCAACCGAGGACGAATGGAATGCATTAAAGACCGAAATAATGAAAGCTGGCAAAGAAACATTAGGCTTTAGGGAACAAGCTGCCCGAAAACCTTGGATCACAGAAGAAATTTTGGCAGCTGATGGATCAGAGGAGAAGGTACAAAAATGCTCAGGATGAAGCAGGAAGAGAGCAGTACAGGCAATTTAGAAATCAAATAAATAGGAAATGCAAAATAGCAAAAGAAAAATGGCTACAAGAAAAGTGTGAAGAAGTAGAAAAGGAAATGGTCGTAGGAAAAGTAGATGTTGCATATAGAAAGATCAAACAGAATTTTGGAGAAATGAAGAAAAGAGGTATGAACATTAAAGCTGCCGATGGGAAACCTCTTTTAAGCTCAGAAGATAGAGCTAACCGATGGAAGGAATACATTGAGAAACTGTATGATTGGGGACGACTTGAACAATAGTGTATTGGAAAAGGAAGGCGATGTCGACATTGATGACTTAGGAGATCCTGTTTTGAGGACAGAATTTAATAAAGCTCTGAATGACTTGAAAGCAAATAAGGCAGTTGGAATTGATGAGATCCCTGCAGAACTTCTTAAATCTCTAGGAGAGGAAGGAATCGAAAGATTATTCAAGCTGATATCAAAAAGTTATGAAACAGGAGAAATTCCAACTGATTTTAATAAAAATATCATCTTCACACTTCCAAAGAAAGCACAAGCCGACAAATGTGAGAATTATCGCACCATTAGTCTAACATCACATGCTTCAAAATTACTGACCAGAATAATATACAGAAGGATGGAAAGGGTAGTAGAAGAGATAGTAGGTGAAGATCAGTTTGGGTTTAGGAAAAATCGCGGTACAAGGGAAGCAATTCTGTCTTTAAGATTAATACTTGAAGGGCGGATCAAGAAAAACAAAGATACTTTTATGGCATTTGTTGATTTAGAAAAAGCTTTTGATAATGTTAGGTGGGACAAGATGTTCAAAATTTTAAAGAAGTCAGGTCTAAAGTATCGAGATAGAAGAATACTCTATAAACTATATAAGAATCAAGTGGCTGTAATAAAAGTAGAGAATCACGAGAGACATGCATCAGTTAAAAAGGGTGTGAGACAAGGTTGTAGTCTATCCCCGTTAATATTCAACTTGTATGTAGAAGAAGCAATGAAGAAAGTCAAAGAAAAATTTCCATGTGGCATAAGTTTTCAGGGAGAAAAAATCAGTATGCTACGATTTGCTGATGACATTGTCTTAGTTAGCAGAGAGGGCTGAGGATATTGAGAAGTTATTGAATGGCATGAACAAAATACTGAAGGAAGATTTTGGACTGAATATAAATCAAAGTAAGACAAAAGTGATGAAATGTAGCAGAAATGATACCAATACTAGCAGATTAAATATAAAAATAGGATCGGATGCAATAGGAGAAGTGAGTGAGTTCTGTTACTTGGGAAGCAAAATTACAACCGATGGCCGAAGCAGGAATGATGTTAAAAGCAGAATAGCACTAGCAAAAAGAGCCTTCATGAAAAAGAGAAACCTTTTAGTTTCAAATATTGATCTAGGAATTAGAAAGAACTTCTTAAAACTCTATGTGTGGAGCACAGCACTTTACGGTAGCGAAACATGGACTTTAGGAATACCGGAAAGAAAGAAACTTGAAGCATTTGAAATGTGGTGCTACAGAAGAATGCTGAAAATTAGGTGGACAGACAAAGTAAGAAATGAACGAGTTTTGGAAATGATGGGTGAGAAAAGAAGTTTATGGAAGAAGCTTACAGGAAGAAGAGACAGGCTGGTAGGTCATATTTTGAGACATGCTGGATTGGTTAATTTGTTAGTGGAGGGAACAGTCGAAGGTAAGAACTGTAGAGGTAGACAGAGATTAGAATATATGAAGCAGATAATTGAGGACGTGGGTTGTAAGGGGTATGTAGAAATGAAGAGGTTAGCACAGGATAGGAAGGGATGGAGGATTGCATCAAACCAGTCTAAAGACTGACGACAGCAAAAAAAAAAGGATTGCGTAGATTAAATATGTTTGTTTTTTTGGGAAGTTCTAAGTTAAATTAAAATAAAAACAATTTATACAACAAAGTATAATATTGTAATATGGAAATATTTTACGTTAGTAAATGACGAATCTGCTAAATACAAACTCTTTGAAGGAATGTATTCCCATGAATGTACAACTATCTTAAAAATTCATCATCAGACGAAACACCCACAAAAATATGAGTTATTCTTCTCCGCTAAGAAGATTGCCGGCGAACACATTCAGCAGGGAACGTCTTTAAAAACGGTAAAAAGATAATTTAGAAAAACATTTTTTTTTACAAATACATAGAAAAAGTCAAAATGTAGGACAATAAAAAATAAAAATTATTTAAAACTATTTAATTGCAGAAATGATAGCTTTATCTGGATTACCTTTTCAATACGTACAAAATTTTGGGTTCCGACGATTGCTGGATAATGTTATTTCAAATTATGTTCTAAAAGGCAGGAAATATTTTCCGGAATTTATCTGCAGCGAACTTTAGGATCGAAAATAAAGACGCGTTGAAGGATTTTTAGAGAATTTCCTTCACATCTTATATCTGGTATGCTTTTTGGTAAGGTGTTTCATTGGTATCCAGAACATTACAAAAGATTTTATAAGGGAAAATATCGTTTTAAAAGCGGAGATAGTTGAAGAACGCCAAACGGGAGATTACATTTCGGAAATATTTCAAAATATGTTTGAAGGGTGGGGAATCCCAAACAGAATGTGCACTGCATGGTAAGAGATGGAGAATCAAACATGAAGAGTTCCTGCACTTTATCTGACGTAGATAATATTGAGTGTACAGCAAATCAGCTGCACCTGGTTGTTAAAAAAAAAAAAACTGTTAACAATAACAGTAAAAAATTTGGAGGTCTATGACACATGGGTCACACATATCTATCATCACCTGTAACAAGCGTTCCAAGTGAGCAGTTTTTCAGTGGAGCAGGAATAATTTATGATGCTCATCGTAATATACTTTTGGGTGACAAAACTGCCAATTTACACTTTTTGAAGTACAATTTACCAAACTGAATGTTAAATATAACATTTATTTTTTTAAGTTTTATCAGATGTAAACACTTTAGCAGTACCTTAAAAATAATTTCAGCAAGCAAATCACAAATATTAGAGGCCTGATCTCACTATAAAGATAGTTAAAATAATACCTTAATCTTACAACAGTGGTAAGTTACCAGTTACCTTTGGTAAACTAGTAAAATAAATGTAAGAAGGAAGAATTTTCTCGCGTACGACTGCAATGAAGTCTTCACGGGTGTACCGCCGTATTGTGTTGTGAAAACACGATATTTTGACGACTAGCTCCGCCGTCTTCACAGATAGGGTATCTGTGGGTCAGCCGACCTGTGCAGATGTCTCCACACCTGAAGAAGACGGCGGATCTAGTCATCGAAATATCGTGTTTTCACAACACAATCCGGCGGTACACCCCTGAAGACTTCATTGTAATAAAATATATATTTAAATAATGAAGTTTTGCAATATAAATGTGCCAGATATGAGATTTTAATAATTATGAAGTAATTGGAATTGAAGTTAACAGTATTTCATTACTAGATATCTTTAAAATTTTATATACGTGCTTAGTGAAATTCTTTACAAAAGATGTTTTGAAGATCCGCTAAAAATGTAACGGATAAGGATCTTTTTTCCCCCTCGGATATCCGGCACGTCACTAATTCTTATTAAGCTATAGGATGCAACATGTCGTTAAAAAATTGGACTGACTTTTTTTTTTACTTGTGGCTTTACGCCTCGTCGCCATGGAGGTCATTAGAGGTAGGATGGGACTGGGGACAAGGAACAGGAAGGAATTTGGCCGTGGCCTTTTGAAGGAAGCATTCTGGCATTTGCCTGGAGTGATTTGTGGAAACCGTGAAAAACCCAAATCTGGATGCCCGGACGGGGTTTCGAACCGGCGTCCTCCCGAATGTGAGGTGAGAACGCTAACCACTCACTCACCACACTTGGTTTGAACCGTCACTTAAACTTCTCGCTCGAAAATCTTGGGGCTGTCAGTAATAAGCACGTTGAGAGTTTTCATCAGTAAATTTCTACAGTGGAAAAGAGGTACCAAGGCAAGAAGCGTTCTAATATGCGGCTGACTTCGAAGATGTTCCAGATGCAAAATGTGCCCAAAATCCACTATCTACCAGCTCCCAGGCAAGTCAAAATAAGTAGTACTAGACGACCCGTGCGAAAATTTCGCGAATAAAATGTAATGAATAGTGAGGTTGAATATAATGTCACCAAGTTCAGTCATTACTCTTCATACTCCTACTTCATTTATCGATTTTGGTTAGAAATCCAGGGAGATAAATGGCTCGAAACACAAAAAAACGTATTTTAGAAATATTGACATTTTTGCGCTTTGTGGGTCGAATTACGAAAAATTCCTTTCTTAGAATATAATGTTACCACGGCGAAAACCTTAGTCTTTAACACGATATGTCATTTATCTATATCGATTAGATATCAAGGGAAATATAAGGCTCGTGACACAAGAATACATTGTAGAAAAATTTATACTTTTTCTCTTTAATAGTTGAATTCCAAACACTTCTTTCTTAAAATATGATGTCAGCAAAGCTGAGACATTATTCCTCACAATCGTACTTGATTTATCGCTTTTGGATAGATATCAAGGGAGATAAGTGGCTCGCGACACAAAAAACGCATTTTAGAAAAATTAACTTTTTTGCCTTTTATGGGTCGAATTACGAAAAATTCCTTTCTTAAAATATAATGTTACCACGGCGGAGACCTTATTCTTTAATATGATACCTCATTTATCTATATCGGTTAGATATCAAGGGAGATAATTCGCTCGTGACACAAAAATCGGTTATAGAAAAATTTATACTTTTTTCCTTTAAGGGTTGAATTCCAAAAACATCTTTCTTACAATATGATGTCACAAAGCTGAGACATTACTCCTCATAATCCTACCTCATTTATCGATTTTGGTTAGATATCCAGGGAGATAAATGGCTCGAGATACAAAAAACGCATTATAGAAAAAGTAACATTTTTGCCCTATAAGGGTCGAATTACGAAAAATTCCTTTCTTAAAATATAATGTTACCATGGCGGAGACCTTATTCTTTAATATGATACCTCATTTATCTATATCGGTTAGATATCAAGGGAGATAAATCGCTCGTGACACAAAAATCGGTTATAGAAAAATTTATACTTTTTTCCTTTAAGGGTTGAATTCCAAAAACATTCTTTCTTAAAATATGATGTCACAAAGCTGAGACATTACTCCTCATAATCCTACCTCATTTATCGATTTTGGTTAGAAATCCAGGGAGATAAATGGCTCGAGATACAAAAAACGCATTATAGAAAGAGTAACATTTTTGCCCTATAAGGGTCGAATTACGAAAAATTCCTTTCTTAAAATATAATGTTACCATGGCGGAGACCTTATTCTTTAATATGATACCTCATTTATCTATATCGGTTAGATATTAAGGGAGATAAATCGCTCGTGACACAAAAACGCATTGCAAAAATATTGATACTTTTGCCCTTTAAGGGTCGAATTCCGAAAACTTTCTGGCTTAATATATGACGTCACTAAAGCGGAGATCTTAATCTTTAAAACGATACTTCATAAAACGGTTTCAGATAGGTATCCAGGGAGATAACTGACTCGTAACACAGAAAACAGCATTTTAGAAATATTTACATTTTGGTCTTTTAAGGGCCAAATTCCGTAAACTTTCTTGCTTAAAATACGATTTAACCAAAGTGGAGACCATAAGCTTTAAAATGACACCTCATTCATTGATTTCTGTTAAGTATGAAGGAAGATATAGGTTTGTGACAAAAAAATACCTTATAGAAATAATATATATGATATCATTTAGAGCTAGATAGTTAGTTACCGATTTTATTACAAATTATAAAAAAAATTATGAATATAACAAAAAATCCTGCTGATAGGGAAAAACTAAAATGATTTGAATTGAGCTTGGAAAATACTTCTAGAACCTCAATTTTTTGTTTCTGTGAATGTAAAAAGTACATTTTTGTAGACCAGTGTAATCAGATTCACACACACAGCTTGCTTACAGATTACATTGTCAACCCTATAAAATGAAGAGGCGTAAACATGACTATAGAAACATATAATTCAGTAAGTGAAAACCAAAGAATTAAATTTTAAAATGAATACTCACCACAAATCAAACTGTATTATAAGTTGTCGGGGCTTTGTGCATGTGACAATATTATATTCGTGTTAACTTGCTTTTTAGGCTATGCAGTGTTTCAGAATGTGTTCTGATTGTTCCTCGTAGGATTGAAACAAATAGCAAAAACACACCAGAGCTGCAAAAACATTAATACGGTAGCCCAAACACTTTACATTTTTTATTACAATTCACAATTACAATACATTTACTATCTTCACTTGGTATTCAGTTCCACTCTGTTATCTGTAGGAAGTTTGTTTCTTTCTATGTTTGATCTGAATTTAAACGAACAACTGCACAGTAATCTCTTTCTGGCCGATTACAGTCTTGAAGTATTTCTTAGAACAGGACTGATACGACACTATTTCACACGGACTGCTCGTGGTCGAGTGCTGACGCACACTCGCGGACGCTGAGACGTCCCTCAGTACTGGAGGCTCCTCTTGGTCTGGATGTCCTCCAGGATCTGTCGCAGCTCCTCGTCCTCGAACCTGCCCTCCAGGCTGGAAGGACACGACGGAGCAGTGAGCACAGGGGTACAAAGACTAACCAGAACACACCGAAGAACATCTCAAACTATTAGGGTAACAATGAAATCAAGACACTAAGTAGCGGAAAGGAATCAAATAAGGATAGGGAAATGAGCCACCCCCTGCACATCCTAGAACTCATTTCAGAAGATCTCCTAACCTCAGCGAACTTCTAGTCCACAAACAGTCTACCTCTTCCTAACAGTCAACCCCAAGGCTCTTTCCCATGTAACAGACCACGCTGCAAGATGTGTGACATACACCATGCTTCCACCACTTTCATCAACCCGGTCACAGGGGAAAGCTTCCCTATCATAGGACACGCCGCCTATGAAACCACACATGTAATATACCAGTTAACATGCAACCACTGCCTGGCTTTGACCACAAATGCACTCTCCATAAGAATGAATGGCCACCGTCAGACGGTGTTCACACAGAACCCAAAGCACCCAGTTGCTGCCCGTGCCATCACCCACGACTTGAATAATTTTCAACTCTTGTTACACAGTCCGTGCTATCAGAGTTCTCCCTAATAGCAGCAGTTTCTCTGAACTCAGAAGGTGGGAACTTGCCTACCAGTACAAACTTGGCACAAGGCAACCACCTGGTCTCAACTTAAGATAATACCCGGTCATTATTATTAGTAGTACATATGTTTAACCTTTTTTAATCCTCTTTTCCATTACCTATATTGAACCACCACTAACCTAAGGTGATGTTTACTTCATAAAAATTATAACTTTTTAATTTGTATAGTATTTTATATAATTACTAGCCACAAAGCCCGTCAAAATTGACGGGTTTGGAGTATTCTGGCAATTAATTTCTTTTTAGTTGCTTACCTAAACAGAATTGTTTTGAAATAAAGCTCAATGTGCTGTAATTTCTCATCCCTTGTGATGTAGCAAAACGTTTCAGTTGTCAACTTGATGCAGGTCGCATTTCAGTCAAACCACAATCTTCGCTAATAGTGCGATGAAGATCGATGTGTTAACGGATGACATAAATTACATAGCCTACAGTTGAAATAATGACCACAGTGAAAACGAAGGATACTAAATTAAATCATAACAACTTCAGTATTCTGGCAAATCATTTCTTAGCAATCGCTTAAATAAACACAAAAATAAATCATAGTATAATTCCTATTGCCTTGCGCAATAACAAAATGTTTCTGTTGCTATCCTGGTCCAGGTTTCATTTCAATCTAACAACAGGCAGTTTAATCGTTACCATGGTGCAATCGTTACCATGGTGCCACAATCTGATGATGCATTCTTGTAGAACTCGACGAAATAAATCGAAAATAAAGAATAAATTTTTTTGATATCTTTCTTGGTTTACGAGATATAGCAGGTTGAAAATCAATTATAACTGTGATTTTGGTGAAGTTTCCTCTGGTCCAGGACGTATTTCAACCTAACAACAACCACCAGGAAGAAAATAAAACACATATAGTGCATTTCCACCGTGTAGATATAGCGGTTTTGGTAATTTGTTTTTTCTGGTCCAGGCCAGATTTCACCCAAACCACCTAAATTTTGAGATACAATATCTAGAGAACTAAGCGAGATATGGAAAGAAAACGTATTATTTGTTTTCGATTTGTCTCTTCGAGTTACATATGATATCATCATCAAATTTGGCAATCGAAATTTTTCTTCTGTTCCAGGCCGCATTTCAACCTAACCACGTCAATTTTGAGATACAATATCTCGAGAAGTAAGTAAGATATCAAAACATTTTATTCTCTACTTTCAGTTTTTTTCGTCGAGTTACATAAGAATCCATCAACAAATTGCGGCTTCACGGTTATCGTAGAATCTCATAACCACGTACAGTACTACGCTAAACCATGGAGGAAATATTTCATTCCTCCTTGTGCTAAACATGCCGCCAGAGAAACAATACTTACTTTACATGCATATTAATACATATACTTATCACATTTCAATGGTCACATTGCATCGCGAAATAAACCAAATAAAAAATCTATAAAGGTTCTTCAATCTTAATTTTTTATATTCGTTATTCAGAATTATACTAACACATTTGAATAGCTGACACAGTTACATGCGGCTGAAATAAGGCATCAGTAAAACCAAAGTAAATTAAAAAATAAATCTTAACAGCTTACGTCATTCCAACGTAATATTAGTTTTAATGGGTGGAAGGTGATATTTTCCACCCGCCGGAAACTGGTACTGCCCTGTTGAAATTTGTATCAATTGCTTCGTTATAATGGCATCTTCTTCACATTTGCACCCTCCTTTTTTCCGAAACGTCACCATGAATTAAATTAAAAATTCTGAAACGTAAGACGCCCCGCAACCGAAAAATGTTAGCAATACTTTCGTTAGAACGAAGTAATGAATTAAGTAACAGTAAAAAATTACTAAAAAAAAAACAAAAAAATAGAAAAAAAAAAAAACGCATGCCCTCTGCTGTAACTTCAAGTGCCAATTTTAATAACAATCTATCAAAACTGCCGCCAACATTGCGAAAATTAACTTACATATATGTGATATCAACGAATACTTCTACATAAACTAATATTAAATAAATCTAAGCAACTAATAAGTATGTTCAGTCAGTTAATTTATTCGTGGTTGCCTAGAAATGTTATTAAATAACGTGGATTTTTCTCTGCAGTTGCTTTAATAATCAGAATTGTTACAAAATAAAGCTCATTGTAATTTATCGTTAATTGTGCTGTAGCAAAAAGCTTCAGTTGTCATCTTGGTCCAGGTTGCATTTCAGCTTAACCATAATATCCGCTACAATTTCTGATAGAAAAGCAAAGCTTCAATCACGCGCAATTTAATACATTCCATGCATCACGATATAAACTTGATCCCAAATCTTCACAGGTTCTGACACATTTCTTTCTTAATAGCTACCTATGATGAAGATCGATATTTTAACAGCTAAGAAAGCTTACATCTGCTGAAATAATGACTCCAGCAAGAACGAAGGATGCTATAACAACTTAAGCTATGCCATGTAATATTTCATTGTGGTTTAGGCCGTATATATCGCGAACAATTTGCAACTTCTTTCATTTGAACCATGTAATGTTTCAGTAAAAAAAATGTTAATTAATATGCCAATTTAAACACAAATAATTTCAGTAATAGGACACAGTTTAAATTTTGAAAAAAAAAAACTAAATTATTCATTAACGTCAAATGAAACTTGTAATTCTAATCCAAGCTAGTTATACTCTAACCAAACATTTAGCAGCACTGATGCTCGAAATACAAAGCTTTTATCTTACAATATCTATGGACAAAGAATTTAAGGAATACTTCAATATATCAAAAGAATATTACGTAAATATAAGCATCTAATGATTGATATATTGATTTTAACGCAATACATACTTATATTTCAGTGTTCTGTGAGTTAATTTATTCACTGTTGCTTGGAATAGGGATGATCGATATTAGAAAAACATCGATGTTGACATCGATGTTAAAATCGATTCAAAAGTATCGATATGCGATAAACATTGATAGAAAAACATCGATATATCTAAAACATCGATGTTTTCGGTAGGAAGTAATACTGTCTATTCTATTTATTAAATGTGTTTACTGTTATTGAAAATACAGTACAATATTTCACCAATATCTATTAATATTGCTCATTCCTAACCCTACGTAATCCCTCCGTCACTGGCCCACCATGCAATACAAAAATAGGTTAAGCATCTAGTAATTCACTCACCTGCAAGCAAAGCCAACCGACACCGAAAAAAGAATCCTTAACACTCCTTCAATGCAAAACAAAAGCAGCAACAATGTATCCACTTTTTACACAAAATAACCTAAAAAGTAGGAAATAATACAGTGAACAAACTCATGGTACCTACATTGTTGGGTTGTATTACCGCAAAAGTTACTGGTCAAAGAAAAAATAATACAATACAGAATAAAGAGTTACCATACCTGTTATTTCGTTATTTACAATATCAAGCACCAAGCTGATAAGCACCAAGCTGATGGTCTACCAAGCTGTAGTTGTCTCCACGTTGCTGTATGGGTGTGAGACATGGACACTCTACCGGCGAGATATTAAGAAATTGGAGCGATTTCACCAGCTAAAACTTCGCTCTATAATGAACATTAAATGGGACGACTATGTGTCCAACATTAGAGTCTTGGAAAGAGCTCAAATGTATAGCATTGAAGCCCTCATCATCAGCCACCAACTTAGATGGGTTGGACACGTTCAGCGTATGAGCAACAGTAGACTCCCTCGCCAACTTTTATATGGTGAGCTCAGCACTGGCAGCAGACCTCGCGGTGCCCCTATGAAACGCTACAAAGATCAGTTCAAGAAGACCTGAAGAAAACTAATATAGACCTTACCACCTGGGACAGCCTCACAAAAGACCGCGTTCTATGGCGCAAAACTACCTCCGCAGCAGTGGCACGTTTCGAAGAGGAGCGGCGAAGTCTGGCAGCTGAATCTCGTTTAAGGCGGAAAGCCCGACAAACCCTACCGCGCCAGCCACCCACATTTGGGTGCAGTGTGTGCGGACGGCTGTTCTATGCAAGAATCGGCCTGATCAGCCACCAGCGCACACACAAATAAACATGCAAGAGAGTAACATAAACTCGGAAACGAGTATGGCCGACGACAATATCAATAGCAAATTAAATTCGCTTCGCTATACGAGTTCACTCATAACACACACGCACTTACAAGAATCACGCGAGCGTTGAAGTTGAAAATAATTTTTTTTAATCCCTTAGAAAATGCAAAGATGTAACTATTCGTACGGCGTACTCCGGTTACGTTGATCAGTGTCATCTAGTGTAAAATAGTTGAACTTGATAGTGTAAGGAAACGTAGTTCCTTACATTTTTTTTATTATTATTATTTCAGTTTCATTGTTTTATGTTTGTATATTTAAAGGTAAGATTATGTTTTTTTTTGTGTGTGTGTTTAATTTATTTCATTTTGTAAAAGGAAAAGATACGTTAATAGTTACTATGCAAGAGCAAAGATGTATGTGTTACAAGAAGATCTTTGACGTGAAAATAACAGATGAGAAGCAGAGATAAAATTGATGGCGGGCGAAGGCATGAATTGGCTTCGTCGCTCGAATAGTAATCGACATAATAAGATAGAATACTGAGTTTTTAATGATTTGTTGAATGTGTAATTTGTGAAGCAAATGATGAGTGAAATATATAGAAAAGTGAAATGAAGTTTTTCTTAGTTTATTGTATGTTGTGTGAATCATACAGACCAGTTAAGTAGCAGAAACTACAAGATTCCATGGATTCTGTGGTGAGTAATATCCACCCGAGGCAAATCTAGGAATCATATAAAAAGGTCGGTTTCTTACATGTGGCGAACGTGACGAAACGCAGAACTAAGTAATTAGTTCGGTAATTAAAGAGCCAGCAATCTTCGGGATACGAAACAATAATGGATACGAGGACTTTGGTAATAACATCGGAGCGAGTAATTGACCAAATGGAAAGTGAAATGAGTGCAAGTGCAAGAGTTTCTGGAAAAATTAATAGCAGTATGAATTCGGGATACGAATGTCAAGAACGATCTATGGGTGAGATTAGTACTGAGTTTTTTCATGAGTCCCCAACAGTTACCGGAACCGAAAAGAAATTTTGCAGAGAAGAGAGTTATTCCATCGAAACGATGCTGGCGATGATTTTAAAAAACCAACAAGAAATTAAACAAGACATGCAAGAATTGGAACAGAGTCAGCAACAAGCAATACAAGAATGGAGGAGAGCACATAAGGAAAAGCTAGAAGTTGAAACAGAAGAAGATGGAAGAGAGGAGAACAATGAAGATCAGCAGGAAAATGGTGAAAAACAGAAAGTAACAGAAGATTGCAGTGAACCAGAGGAAATTATTTCTACAGTTAGGAAAGTAGAAAAACAAGAGAATGAAAGGAAATTTCAGACGATTTTGGTGAATGATGATATAGGAACACATAGAAAAGAAGAAGACAATGAAGAAAAACCGATGCATGATATAAAGAGAAGATACAAAGAGAACCAAGCAACAGAAGCAAAATACCAAGGAGAGGAATGGAAAGAAGAAGACAATGAAGAAAAACCGATGCATGATATCAAGAGAAGAGACAAAGAGAACCAAGCAACAGAAGCAAAATACCAAGGAGAGGAATGGAAAGAAGAAGACAATGAAGAAAAACCGATGCATGATATCAAGAGAAGAGATAAAGAGAACCAAGCAACAGAAGCAAAATACGAAGGAGAGGAATGGAAGGAAGAAGGGATGGAATGTGATAAAAGGAAGAACATAGGCAAAGAAGTAAGAAAAATAATGAACTGGAAAGTAAGGAAGAGACGAGGGCTAAATTTGGAGTATGAAGGCAGAAATGTGAAAAGACGTAAGTCTAAGGATGTGCTTTACACCATCAGGGATACTACGAATAACAAATGAGTTTTTAACCCAGATGGTGGAGAAAAGAAAAGTTAACATCTATTGTTTTGTTGTTCAATTGTATTCATTTATATGTTGTAAGATTGTTGCGTTTAAAAACATAAAGGATTTGAAATGGTACAGAGAAAGAGTGGAGCGATGACCATTGTACAGAATGAATGAAACATTATAAGGAATATTATGTAAGAAGTAATCACCAAAAATTTGATTGACACAAATTTTTGTGAAAATTGGCCGAGCGGATATGTAAGGAAACATAGTTCCTTACATTTTTTTTATTATTATTATTTCAGTTTCATTGTTTTATGTTTGTATATTTAAAGGTAAGATTATGTTTTTTTTTGTGTGTGTGTTTAATTTATTTCATTTTGTAAAAGGAAAAGATATGTTAATAGTTACTATGCAAGAGCAAAGATGTATGTGTTACAAGAAGATCTTTGACGTGAAAATAACAGATGAGAAGCAGAGATAAAATTGATGGCGGGCGAAGGCATGAATTGGTTTCGTCGCTCGAATAGTAATCGACATAATAAGAGAGAATATTGAGTTTTTAATGATTTGTTGAATGTGTAATTTGTGAAGCAAATGATGAGTGAAATATATAGAAAATTGAAATGAAGTTTTTCTTAGTTTATTGTATGTTGTGTGAATCATACAGACCAATTAAGTAGCAGAAACTGCAAGATTCCATGGATTCTGTGGTGAGTAATATCCACCCGAGGCAAATCTAGGAATCATAATAATAAAGGTCGGTTTCTTACAATAGTCATCTAGCTAGTACATCCAATCCACGCTAGATGGCCCTAAAGAATATATTGACGTTTCGATATTTTATTTTCATAACATCGATGTGTCGATGTTATCGAAGTCGAAACATCGATGTCAAAACATCGATATTTTCGAGCTAAACATCGATGTTTATTCACCATCGATGAATATCGATCATCCCTAGCTTGGAAGTGATATTAAATAACGCGCACTCCCACAAATAATATCGTAAAGCGTGACGTCATAGCGCAACGTCATAGATTGACGTCACCGCGTGACATGATGTAGGTGCTACACGCTACATCTCTGTCTATTATACTAATAGATTATTATTATTTTCTTTTAAAATGTAGTTTTAATTATATTTTGTTCTTCCCACCGACCAGAGATTAGTTTGGATATTTATCTATGCTCGGGTATTAGCTCTACTTTTCCGATGTTTGAATTTACCCCCTCCATTTTCCCGACCGGCTGTCTTCCTGTGAGGCAGTCTCCTGCTGCGCCCAACTCTCATAATGTTCTCCCATTGACGAAGGGTTTATCACAAAAATTACCTTATTATTTGTGTTTGTCTTTTCTGCGTGTTCGCGCCACATATCCATCATTTCAAACTTTTAGTATGATACTGAAAAATACTTCAACCAAGTAAGAAAAAGACTTCATTTGTTCATGAGTGCAAAGTTAATAATTCCATTGCTGACACGTATGTTTTTCCTGAAGTATCTGGGGGTAATAGTACAAAGCAACAGGAAATGGGACTTACACGTAACTTCCGTCATGGGCAAAGCTAATTCTAGACTACGATTTATAAGTCGTATTTAGAGAAGTTGTAATGCTCATACAAAGGAAATAGCGTACAAAACACCAGTGCGTCCACATTTGGATTACTGGAGTTTAGGATCCGTATCGCATCAGATTGACTGACACATTAGGGAGGGTGCAGAGGAGAGCCGCTCGATTCGTGACTGGATGCTACGGCCCTTATTAAAGCGTCACAGAATTGATACATAGATTGGGCTGGGATAGTTTGGAAGACAGACAACGTTATTTATGTTTAAATTTATTGGAGAATATGTGAAATTCTATGACCTACGAGTGCAATGAAATACTTCTTCCTCCAACCTATTTAGGTCGCAATGACAGGAGGGATAAGATTCGAGAAATAAGATGCTGTACTGATACATTTATGCATTCTTTCTCTCCTCGTTCTGTTCGGGATTGGAATGCACAGAATTAGGGTTCGTGCTTAGCACCCTCTGCCACCCACAATATTTGTGAATTGCAGAGTATAGCTGTAGAAATAATATCTAATGATGGCAATAAGGAAAACGGTATCTAGAGGAAGGGTACAATGGAAGCATTGAGAACAAGAGGCTGGTGGAACAAGCCTGAGAACATACCACACACAAAACAAATAGAATTAGGAAGTTTTATTTTTAATCTCTGGCACTGCTACCCTGACTGTGCCGTGTTATTTGTGTGAGCTGATTTTTATACGAAGATGATGAAATCATTTGTTTTTAATCATATTACACAGTCATAATTACCATTTTCTCAACCACTGTGAAGGTCCATATGGTCAATTGTTTACTGTACAGTATGAACATTATTTTAAACGAACATTTACCCATATGAGTCAAATGGAAAGCTTAGAGAGCAAGTCAGCTGAGGCACTTGATGCCACAAGAAACACTTACTCCAATCTCTTGATAGTATCTCAAATATTGCAAACAAAACTTAAGTACAAGAAATGAAACCAAGCAATAATGGGGAAAATCTAGCAAATATGGTGACAGAAGGACAGCAAAAAGAGAAATACAACTCTGAATGTTTTGGTAACATCATTAAATTTTAGAGGGACAAGAAATATGATGCGAGACTGTAATGAGCACACGTCGGGTCTCAACAAATTCCACATCCCCCTCCCTTACATCGATGTTGAGGTGATTAGAGGCGGGATAAGACTGCAGACAACGAACAGGAAGGAATTTGGCAATGACCTTTTCAAGAAAGCATCTCGGCATTCGCCTGGAGTTATTTGGGGAAATGGTGGAAAACCCAAATCTGGGCAGGTGGCCGACGATTCGAACCCGCGTCCTCCTGAATGCGAGGCCAGTTCATCGACCACAGATGGTCAAATTCCACACGGTGAGACTCGACGTGCCAAACATTTAGTGCCTCTGAAGCTCAAATAAGGTTTAAACCAAGAAGTCGAGAGTTGTGTTTCCCTTTCACTGTGGCATCACTGCTTTCCTATCAACACGCTTGGTAAGCGACGGTTTTAATTTTTCTGCCGTTCCTCCATTTCGTATTGCGTTAAACATTTCTTACTCAGACCTATAGAAATTTAACAAACAGGTTGTATAAGCTAATAAGTCACTGACTATTTCCATGATCCAGTCTAAACCACATATTAAGACAGAACAATACTTCAGGAGTTATATCATTTCAGTGAACACTTATTGTTACTGCCAATATACCCTTCAATCAATTCTTGTCACTGAATTCCCTCAAATCAGAAGGAACTGAAATAGGAAAACAGTAGGACACCCACAGCCTCCTACCAACCACAGGGAGGCTTCACGCTCCCCCCCCCCCCCACCCACTCCCTCTCTTTCCATTTCCCTCCTACATATCAGGATAGGGAAATGAGCCACCACTTACCTTTAGATGATGGATGTGGGTCACAAACACACAGAAAAGACACAAACACAAATATATATCTTGACAACGCCCAAAGAAACAAAGATACTCTATTTCGCCAACATTCACGGTCAAAGATGCTACAACACTCACTTACCTACATACATAGTCTGCTTCATAGTTCTAACAAATTAAAATTATAAAAAGAACGTTAAATATAAATATACATATATTTTTGGAAACCTCGTTTCATTACAAACTATGGAAAAAAGCTACTAACTAAACTGTTATAACTATCCTCAGCACGCAATGAAATCTTCTCAGGTGTCCAGCCGGATCGTGGAGTAAAAACACTACGTTTCGACAGCTGACTCTGCTGTCTTCGTCAGGTATCTCGTAGTTGTTCTCAGCTGACTGTCTCTGCCTGTACTGGCTTGGCCGCCCGTCGAACTTGCTTTATACCTTCGGCTGGAAGGCCCGCTCCCTCTGATTGGTTGAAAGCGCTGGCGCCATTTGGGCCTTCCCGTCCAGATGTGCCGGTGGGTCCGCTCTCGACCAGTCAGAGCGAGCGGGCATTCCAGCTGAAGGTATAAAGGAGGTTCGACGGGTGGCCGAGCCAGTCGAGGCGGTCACAGCCACAAGATACGGCAGAGCTAGCTGTCTAAATGTCGTGTTTCTACGACACCGTCCGACTGGACACCCGACAGGATTCGCCGCATCAGTACGCTGGGGAAGCCTCCTCTCACACATCCTCGACATGCTAAGTGTCTTCTCCTTCATCGTCTTTGCTGTTGCCCCCCCCCCTCCCCAAAATACAATCACTAAACAACTTTACCTTAGCCTAACCCCTCTGTCTTCCTGCTTTATCTCTGATTGGTGTCTGCAGTGACTAGCCCTCCAATCAGACCAGAGGTTCTCTCCAAAAATATTAACTGTTTCCAAATGAAATACTTCTGCAACAAAAGTAAGTAGTTTCTTCACTGTTCACTATTTCAGCCGGTGTATTTTGACTTGTGGGAAAGAATGTGGCACTGTGCACATTCTCCTGAATCTTTCAAACAGTGAGGCACAGATATTTTTTAAAGCCATTACTCAACCTGCAAGTTTTCCTGTCTTTCATAGCCATTTGAAAGCAGTTTCTCATTTCTTGCATCTAACAGATACACATTACTACATAAAATATTCATTTTATTAAAAATATCAGATGGAAATCTGAAGTGAATTCCAAACCATGCCAGTATTCAACTAAAATGAAAACAAAATACAAAATGAAACACCTATTTGCTTATACCTACGTATGCACACTCCTGTCAAAAGTCCTTCTCTAAAACTGGAGCATTTGAAATGTGATGTTATAGAAGGATGCTGAAAATTACGTGGACAGATAAAATACAAAATGAACAAGTTTTGGAAATGGGTGAGGAAAGAAGTTTGTGGAAGAAGCTTACAGAAAGAAGAGACAGGCTGGTAGAGGCGAGAAACAGAGAGCTATAACCAGGACACATTAATCAGCAACAAGTGCAATCAATAACCACTTGCTCAGGCATTTACAAAATAACACCTGGTTACCACACATATCACGTGAAGTAAAATAGGGGGGGGGGGGGGGGAAGAGGTCCGGCAAAACCCACCAAGGGGAGGGGAGGAGGTCAAGTGAAATCTCGCGTCAGGTCTAAAAAAGTCTACAAAACATGTGAAAGTCGACTTTAGGGGGGTATTTTGTCAAAAAGCCGACCTTACGGGGGGGGGGGGTGTAACCGTCCTTGGAAGCATGGGAAATAGTCTCAAAAAGTTACGATTAGTGGGGTGTGGGGGTGTTTTCTCTGTCAAAATCTCATATCATTTTAGAGAGGGGAGGGGTTTGACCTAGTGTTGCAAATTTAAAAAAAAAAAAAAAATGGTTTTCTTTCAGATTTGTAAAAAAAACAAGAAAAAAAAACCTAGCACCCTGTTTTTTTTTCTAATTTTTTTTTTCCAGAAAACAATATATTTGATGAATAGGCTAATTGACAATATTAAAAAAATATTATAAATTGAACTCATTCTCATAGATTAATGCTTCAGGAAGCTAATTTTATCAATTTTGAAAAGAAAAGTGGTTTATTTTCAATAAAAAAGCAAAATAAAAATTATACTTTTCTTACCTCTGGTCACGTGACAGAAAACGCTGTAGGATTGTTCGTTGCTTGGGTGACGTCACACGTCTGTAAACGCTGCGGCTAGGAATGGAGCGATTCCTATTATCCAAGTTTTCAACTATTTTTATTGTTTGTTGCTGGTCATTTCTTGTTATTAACGAAATTTCATTTTGAATACAAAATCGAGAACATTATGTAAAAGCCTACAGCGGAAAAATAACGAAAACAGACGCCTTATTTGTGGGGCTGGCTATAGAAAAAAAAACCTGACTTTTATTCTATTGAGATTAAAAATGTAACAGCTTCTATTTGAGACTCATTTATATTTAAATTGAAAGTTAGGGATTCATTGTTTTGCTTTAGTAAACCATACGTCGAAAAAATCTGTATGCGAAATTTGTGCAGTCATGCTGAAAATAAAGAAAAGTTGTATGGCTGTCGCAAATATGCGCAAACAAATTAAGGTATTTCTTGTAGCTAATAAGCAGCTCTTTCAAATAAATATAGTAAGAGATTGGTATAATGTGGTATAATGAACTAAAACTCAACATGAAATTGGCTCAGTAATTTTTTTAAATTAAAAATAATCTCGTTCTGTTTTAATGATGCTATTGTATCACGGAATAATCATGCGTAAACTTACCTTGAAGCACGCCAAAAGCAATAGCAACACACAAATCACTACTAACACGTAGAAATACAGCGTAATCATCGACCAAACTCAATGGATTAGCGCGGCCGACTGAAGCGCTTGTTCGGTGGATCACATGAAGCCCATTGTTCAAACTATTTTTTCTATTGTTAGGCGTGAATTCGTCGAAAATAAACCTTTGCTCCGAGTAGTATGGTTCATCTACTTTGAATATAAATAACTATTTTGCCTGCGTAGACAATTATCAAAAATGACTTTTGTCCCTCTAGATTTAGAAAATATCACACTGTGCGGCGTCCTCCCGGATGCGAGGCCAGAGCGTTAACCGCTCACTCACCACGCTTGGAACAATTGGATGTTGTGGGCCATTTTTCTTAATTGCAGATTAAATATAATGGATAAATAATATTTTTTGTCAATAAAACTGAATTTTTTTGTTTATTCATTTACCTACCTCGTTTCACTTCATCTCACATGAAGAAACTGTGAAGTGTTCACTATTAACATAAAGAGAAGCAATTAAGAAGTAGTGTCCGGATAGCTGCGCGATTGAAGAGTGGTAATGGAATTCAGAACGTCCTACGTTCGAAACCTTGGTTGGGATAATATTTTTTGAGTGAATTTTTTTCGGTATTTGTTTGCTGTTTTTTGCACTACCATGTTTTTATTCGAAGAATTCATAATAGTTGCTAAGCGTCATACAAGTGTTTGAAACAAACTGCTACCATACATGAAAAGTTTTTATTTTTAAAATACAGGTGCACGGCTGTGAACAATGGAATTTATTGTAGAAGTGACAGCACATTTAAAAATTTCATGCTAATCTTGCAACAGTTCCTGAATGCTTTGTGTCCTTTTCGTTGGAATTTTTACGTGACGATACAACTGTTGGTTACCTTCCTGACATAACTGCGTCTATTAGGCGATATTTACTTTTAATGTGCAAGTCATTTTCAATTAAAAAAAAAAAAAAAATTCCGTGTGCAAGTAACGTCCAAATTCCTTTCTGAAATCTTCTTGGTTGTTTCAAATGGTTGTAATTCGCTTGTTATCCAAAAATTTGTGAAGCCTTCAGAAAAAAGAAAACAAAAATTAAATTGATGTTCTGGTGGATTTTCGGGAAAAAATTATTATGCAATGCAATCAACAGCAACTGGTATCCAAAGAAAAATGACAAAAGAAAACCAACTAAAAATATTCCGAAGGAAGGATCGAACCTCAGCACCAACCCTAATAATTCTCGCCTTAAACAACGTATTACATTTACTCTACGAAATTGTGGTGTAAATGAGATTCACAGAAAATCGTAAGTGACTTTGTTGCAATATCAAAGTAAAGTTGTTACATTTTTAAGCTCCACAGAATAAAACTCAGTGGTTGTTGCTATAGCTAGGCCCACAAATAAGACGTCTACTTTCAATATTTTTCCACTGTAGCTTTTCCAAATTGTTTTCGATTTTATATTAAAAACGAACCTTCTTTAATAACAAGAAATAACCAGCAACAAACAATAAAAAATAGTTGAAAACTTGAATAATAGGAAACGCTCTATTCGCAGCGGCAGCGTTTACAGACGTGTGACGTCACGACTGCCGTTGCACGCGCCAGGCAACAAATGAGCGTTTTGGCGGGCTTTTAAATTCTTTAAATTTTAACTTTGAATTTTTCGCAAAATAATGCACTTTTGTCAAAAAATCTCTTCACTCGGTGAATAAGGTGTACCAACAAACAATTTAAAACCATTTTCAAGAAGTAGTCAAATACCCTATTACAGTTTTATTTACGGAACTTACATTTCACATGTATGTTTTAAATCTTACTAAATCATATAAGGTCTTACATAATGATTCATAAATGTATCTATATTGGTAACATAATTTTATTCATCCTCTACGTCGGTACCACATTCACTAATATCAGTACTACCAACACTAGTTCGGTCGGAGTCGGAATTTTCTGTTTCTTCTTCTGTCTCCTCTATATCCATAACTTCAGAAGTAGTTACATTTTCTTTTACTGGTTGTATTGTACACAAAAGATTTTTAGATTGCAATTTTAAATTGTGAGCAAAGTACACACTGTGCATAAAGACTGAGCCGATACTTCCATATTACGGTCTTTTAAGTTTGAATTTAAATCTATTATCATACAAAATAAGAGCTTTATTTCTTTTCAATCGTTGGTTTATGCCAACGGTTGCAAGGAAATCATTCATAATTACTGACAATTTAATGACTCAGTATCACTATACGCTGAGAGTTTAACAAGTATACAAATATAAGGAAAGCACAATAAGTAATAAAAAGAGGCAAAAAACCATTGATAAATTTAAAATTCCTAATTTTTTTAAAAGATCCGTTGGTCTACAGATAAATTTGTAGGGCTGGCAGCACTAGTTCAAATAGTGAGTATCAATCCAAACAACGGGGAACGGGGATTCCTTGTCGTGCAACCTAGCCTAAACGGGAAATTCCCGTTCGTAAAAGAATACTTCAGTCAATGTTGTCAATGTTGCCAATATTTTTGTAATTTTTTTTCTACTGAACCAGAAAAATATAGTAGATTTAAAAATTAAGATAAGTACTTAGTATAAACTTTAAAACAGTCTTATTAAACGATAAATGCCTTAAAAATATGAAATTTAGTAGTTATGCAAAAAAAAAAAAAAAAAAAAAAACATGTCCCAGAAAAAAAAACACATTTTTTTCATGAATAAAATTTTCTCGGGTAGCTAGCCGAGTTAGTCCATCGTTTGACCGCCGAAACGTCGTGGTCAAACGATGGACTAACTCGGCTAGCGACCCGAGAAAATTTTATTCATTTACAACGCCGAGAAAATCTCCAGTCTTACACATTTTTTTACTTTTTTTTTCCAAGTCAGAAAAAAAACCTTTTTTTACAACACTAGTCCAACCAGATCTCATGAAGTCTCACCAGAGGGGGGGGGGTTACGAGAATTCCGGAAAATCACCTCACGTGATTAATGGATGCCCCATATACTACTGAATACATAATAATACAGCCTGTATAATATCATATCACATACAAAAATAAGACACGATGGGGAAAAAATAACCTGACACCTATCAAACATGAAGGCAGTGGGGCAAGCAAACACTACATAACTAAGGCTGCTATCTGAAAAATTGTGAATTCTGTTTGTGTTGTTATTAACCAACAAAATTTATGTTGTCTTTCACTCGAATATGAGGAGTGATAAAAAAGTAACAGGAATTTAGTAACTTCATGTACGATTTTATCACTGTTGTGTTGGCAAACATGTCTTAAAAGTACACATTTTTAGTTGTATTGCATGTTGAGTCAGCTGTTAAAAGGATAACGCGTGTTTTGATACAGTCGGTGATTTTTCATTTGCATAAAGTTCTTCCTACCAGATCAAACGATCCATAAGGAATAGTACCATCAAGTTCAATGCCATTTGCACGAAGCAGTCCGAAGAAAACGCCCGGATTTGTGGCAAATTGATAAGTATCTTTTGCATCACGATAATGCACTTGCCGACACACCGTTGCTCGTTCGTGAATTTTTGGCAAAAAATGCCCCAGCCTCCATGTACGCCAGAGATGTTCCCAAAATAAAGAGAACCGTGAAGGGCTGTCGTTTTACAAACACAGATGAAAGACCTCAAAGCTACGCCAATGATTGAGTTGGGGATTGGAAAAAGTGCTGGCATAAGTGTATAATATCTAATGGGGACTATTGCGAAGGGAATAGCAAAGTGTTGTGAAAAAAAAGTTTTTTTTTCTGACTTGAAAACAAAAAAACATGAAAAAAAAACTGTGGAAAAAAAAACATGTTTTTTTTTCTGGGAGATGTTTTTTTTCCATAACTACTAAATTTCATATTTTTAAGGCATTTATCGTTTAATATGACTATTTTAGAGTTTATACTAAGTACTTATCTTAATTTTTAAATCTACTATATTTTTGTGGTTCAGTAGAAAAAAAATTACAAAAATAGTAGCAACATTGACTGAAGTATTCTTTTACGAACGGGAATTTCCCGAATAGGCTAGGTTGCAAGAAAAGGATTGATACTCACTATTTGCACTAGTGCTGCTAGCGCTACAAATATATCTGTAGACCTACGCATCTTTTCAAAAAATTAAGAATTTTAAATGTATCAATGGTTTTTTGCGTCTTTTTATTACTTATTGTGCTTTCCCTTATATTCGTATACTTATTAAATTCGCAGCATATAGTGAGACTGAGTCATTAAATTGTCAGTTATTATGAATCATTTCCTTGCAACCGTTGGCATAAACCAACGATTGAAAAGAAATAAAGCTCTTATTTTGTATGATAATAGATTTAAATTCAAACTTAAAAGACTGTAATATGGAACTATTGGCTCAGTCTTTATGCACAGTGCGTACTTTGATCACAATTTAAAATTGCAATCTCAAAATCTTTTGTGTACAATACAACCAGTAAAAGAAAATGTAACTATTTCTGAAGTTATGGATCTAGAGGAGACAGAAGAAGAAACAGAAAATTCCGACACTGACCGAACTAGTGTTGGTAGTGCTGATACTAGTGAATGTGGTACTGACCAAGAGGATGGATAAAAAATTATGTTACCTATATAGATACATTTATGAATCATTATGTAAGACATTATATGATTTATAACACACATGTAAAATGTAACTTCCGTTAATAAAACTATAATTTATCAAATATATTGTTTTCTGAAGAAAAAAAAACAAATTTAGAAAAAAAACCAGGGTGCTAGGTTTCACAAATCTAAAAAAAAATATATATATAAAAAAAATTTCAATTCGCTACACTAGGATAGCATCGCTGTAGACGAATAAATAAAATTATTTCAAAAAAAATATTCACGTTATTTTTTTTAACACAACTAAATTACCTAAATAAATACACCAAAAACAAAGATGTAAAAACCACTTAACGAATGGCTGTGGTGAGTGGTGGTTCCGTGGGAATATGGAGGGCCTGGGGAACGGTTGGAGCGGAAGGAGGATTGCTGGTGCTATCTTAAATTAAAATCCGGTGGTTGTTTGGTGGCAGGTTTAAACTGGTAGCCACTTCGCACACTCACAGGTCCGAGATGCTGCCTCTGTGCGAGAGGACTCTGACGGCGCGGACTGCGAAGCGTGTGTTGATATTGTTGGTGCCACAAGTGTTGGCATGATGAGATACAGGGGTCTGGGTGAGTACCGATTCTCTGTGTCCGTTCATTCTGACGGCCAGTGGATTCGTGGTCAGACCTGTGTAGGAGGCCGGGCAGTGGTTGCAGGTGAGTTGGTATATCAGGTGGGAGGGTACACACGTGGCGAGTCCTGTGACGGGGAAACTTTCGCCAGTTACTGGAAAGGTGAAGGTGGTAGAGGCAGCGTGTACACTGCACAAGTTGCAAGGAAAAGAACCTTGGGGCTGTCCTGTGAACTTTCAAAATATCATTTATTTGTATTTCGTCACTCAGTTAATAGGTTGATCTACCACTTCCATGACAAGATACCTTCAGCATTATTGATTATTGATCTAGTATTTGTGCTCCCCCCCCCTTCCTCCTATGAAGGCCGTGCCATTCGTCAGACGGCCGTCGTCGTGTTCACCACCCTCCCTCTGTGATGTTCTCCTGTTGACGAAGGGCCAAGTCCCAAAGTATTCATTTTTTTTCTGTTTTTGTTTTTTTATGTGTTCTCCCCACAAAACCATCATCTAAGGTAAGTGGTGGTTCATTTCACTATCCTTTTTTTGTAAATCCATCCGCTACTTATCTCCTATTATTTCCTGGTTACTATACATATATATATATAAACTAGCTTCGAGTCCATCAATAATGACTGTTTGAATGCAATATTCTGGCAGTTCATTTTTTTTTTTTTTTTTCAGTTGCGTAATTAAAGGGAATTATTGTTGCGTAATGCTAATGGCTTTGATTTTGTAAAGTTCTACATATTTCATTTGTAGTTCACATAGCAGTACAGTAAGAACTACTACTGAATTAATGACGGGAGAATAGAACCAATGAAATTAAAAACAAATTAGGAATCCCAATAACTTTTGCTATCCATGTAATATCAGTTTTATTCCTGGTCCAGGCACAATTCAGCATGATAAATATGGATCTACTTCCATCCGCATGAACTAATACCTTCAGTAACATGGCGCTTATGAAAGCAGTTTAAATTGTTTGTAAAACTGATTTCAGAGTGAATTATGCTTTAACAAACCTTGTTAGTTGCAATTCCGGTCAACTTAACCACAACCTCCAATAATATAACAACGGACATCACCTATGGTGGTAATAGGAATTTATTCTGGAAATGCTTGTAAGGAAAACCGAAAAACGATCATTTTTAATGATATTTTCTTGGTATGAATACCATTCTGTGGTTACATTATCGGAGTATTTGACTATGATTTATTTAAATAAAGCATCTTAATTTAAATGACAGAAAGTATAATATCAGAAACGGATAACTGTCATTTATTTGAGTGATACATTTTGCGATTCGTAAATCTTATATATAAAAATCAATGTTTGTGGGTTTGTTCGTCTTCTATGCATTCCTATACCATTTATCAGATTGCAATGAAACTTTGGAGAGTTTTCGAGTGAGCGTCTGCGAAGGTGCCTGTGAAAAAAATTCCAAAAAGTCACCCCCTATTCCCCATAACACCCCATAATTTAGGCAAAAACACATTTTTTATCCGATTTAGATCAGAATCTGTACACTTATACTTTAAAACAAACAAAAAAATACTGACTACGTATGGTTTCCAAATATTCATCCCCTCTCCCCCTTTCCAACCACATTACATTTTTACCCCATAATTTAGGCAAACCACATTTTTTACCCGATTTAGTTAAGAATTTGTACACTCATACTTTAAAACAAACAGAAAAATACTGCCTCAGGGTGGCCACAAGGTAATGATTTAAAAATTCCCTGATATTTCCAGGTTTTCCAGAAAAATTTGCCAAATTTTTCCCTGATTTAGAAACTTTATTTGCATGGTTAAGATATTTAAAGTTTTAATTAGATTTTGATTGTAAATAATTAAATCTGGTATAAAACTGAAAAAATTAGAAAAAGAAACATGTGTAACCCGAGAACATTTTATTCATGTTTAAGAATGTTTATTTGAAAATTTTATAACTAATTTAGTAATCTTATGAAGCATAATTAAAAATGAGTAGAACAAAAATAAGATAGGTCAAATGACTAATATGAACTTAAACTAATTAGTAATCTTTCAATATTTGGTAGATAAAGTAATTGAAGATTTTTAAATTGTTCATCAGTAACTTGACTCAGTCAACAGCTTAGCTTTTTTATGCCTTTTTTGATTTGCTACACTTTTCTTTTCAAATCTTCTTGTTCAGTTATTGTAGCTTTTTTTGTTCCATTTTCAATTTCTTCTGTTGCCGAGTTAACACTTTCGCGTAAGTTTCCGTGAGTCTACCCAAGATAGCATGAACACGAGTTTGTATAAACCATGCAATCGTGTTGGTTCACTTTGTGTGGTTGCTTGCCTATGCCGCTCACCTTGACAGCGGTTTATTTGGAGCAAGTCAAAGGCACGAGCACGATGTTCATACTGTCACATCGATTCAGCATTTGAAAGAGCTCTGAATGACGCAAAACTTTATAAATCCTACCTATCTAGGGTCTTACGTATTATTTTGTTCCTGCTTAATTCACCTTATATCATTAATACAAAAAAGTTATAAAGCCATACAATTATCGCTATTCACATTTTTGCTGGCATTGGTATATTGAATCTAGGCTTTTGTTTTGATATTAAAGATTGAATTTTTCTCAGAAGAAGTTCAAAACCAGCTTGTGACATTCTACAGGACTTTGACGACTCTCCACAAATTAATTTTTTTTGGAACATCTGTTTCACACTTTGCTTGAAATTGTAAAACTGTTTAGTGAAACATAAAAACATTTTTATATACTTACTCCTCTACGGTTGCTGTTTTATTCAGTTCTGAGTTTACATGATTTAGATGTCATCCACCTTTTTTTTTTTAAATATAATTTCAAATGCTGAGTTCCAGAGAGAGTTCATGTTAGCGCTCGCGCACGAAAATCTCATTGTCGTATCTCGATGAGGCGCAAGACGAGATGCAAGTTGCTAGTGTAAATGCGGTATTTGTTGGCTATTTTATGTAAAAAATATATAAGCTGAATTATTTAATGCAAAAGTTCAATATTAAAATAAATTATCAAAAAATTATCAAATTTTGGGTTGTTTCAATTAAAATTCCCTGATAATTTTTTAAAATACTCGTATTCCCTGATATTTCAAGGTGGCTTTAAATTCCAAGACAATTCCATATTTTCCAGGTTTTCCAGGTCTGTGGCCACCCTGAATATCAAATACCACCAATCCTGGTCTTGCAAACGAACATATGAATAATCTTGTTATCACAAAATGATATAATATTATGGACCAAACCTTGGTCTTGCAACTTATACCTTGAATAATCCTTATAATTACAAACAATCCTACTTATACCAAATTATAGAAAATAACCAGCATGGCTCTTAATAATCTACTAGCCAAATACAATTTTATATTTGAGCCAGACCACTAACGACGAGGTAGAAAGCGACACACTGGTAGTAGTAATTGACAGAGAAAATGACTAATATAATGTCAAATAACACCAGCCGACAATTCCACGTAGACTAATAACAGAAATAACAAGACCGGCTCGTTCTCGTCTACCAGCATCTAACACTCGGGCAGTAGGACCAAACACAATTTATGGCTGAGGCAGACCGCTAACGACGAGGCGGAAGGCGACACTTGTGGTTGCAGTTGACGGCCACTACCTGCAATACCCTCCTAGGGCGACAAGGCAGGTTTCAGCTCGAAAGGTACCACCCGGGTCGATCGCCACGGTGTTCCCGAAGCTTCGGGACAGCACTCTCGGTGAAGAGTGTATCGGAGAAATTCCCTCTCTGCAGGTGGTCGAAGCACGGTCGCGAGGGACCCACCAATTCACCAGAAGTATAATCCACGGGCGGCCCGGTCAAACAATCAAGCTGAGCCACGGCCACTGCGAGAAATACCAGGCGTAACCAATCGACTGTTGACTGCCTCACTGACTGCTTCCTCCTTAGTCCCGCAACGCTATCACTCCGGGAAACATTAGCGGAATGCCGATCGCGTGCCTCCCACTGCACGGCTACTCAGGGCCGACCGACTGACTGCCTCCCTGGCCGCCCGGTCCAACCCGGACCCCGCAGCCCCACCGGGCCTCCGGCGTCACGGCGACACAGGGAAGCACTCCGCTTCCGACTGACTGACTGTCTGGCAGACTGACCAAGACTAACTGCCCGCTCGGTTCCGTGTCCCCACATATATACCACTATCGCCAGGAGCCCCAGCACCAAAGAGGAAACAATTGCGAGCGGAAGAGAAGAGAAGGCAAAGATACAACAAGAGCCGAGCACAGCTCAAGCTGGAAGGCTACGCTGGGCTACGTGGGGAGAGGGGGGGGGTGTGTTCCGAGCCAGGCCATGTAACTTTCCTTTCGTAACATTTTTCACAGTTAAAATGAGGAACTGAACTCACAACAGCATGTGAGTATTTATTTCCCTCAGTTAATTATATCCGTATGTAATTTACAATAGTCTGACAAGAGAAAACAGTACAAAATGTCTTCTGGAATCAAAACGGAAGAAAGCTACGTGCTACGTGAGCCGGGGGGGGGGGGGGGGGGGGGGGGAGCCACGTAGGGCTAAGTGGGGGTTCACAGGAGGCCAAAATGGAGCTATTTGGTTTATGCACACTCCCTTACTGACAATTTAATGAGTCAGTACCACTATACTCTGGAGTTAACAAGTATACGAATATAAGGAAAGCCCAATAAGTAATAAAAAGAGGCAAAAAACTGTGGATAAATTTTAAATTCCTAATTTTTTACAAAGATCTGTAGGTAATTTTGTAGGGCTGGCAGCACTATTTCAAATAGCAAGTATCAATCCAACCTGTCTCTTCGGGAAATCCCCGTTCATAAAGAAAATTTCAGTCAATGTTGCCAATATTTTCATATTTTTTTTTCCTACTGAACCAGAAAAATATAGTAGATTTTAAACTAAGATAAGTACTTAGAATAAACTCTAAAACAGTCATTTTAAACGATAACTGCCTTACAAATTTGAGATTTAATAGTTGTGAAAAAAAACATGTTTCAGAAAAAAACATGTTTTTTTTCAAAGTTTTTTTTCATGTTTTTTTTTTTCAAGCCAGAAAAAAAAACGTTTTTTTACAACACTAGGTCTGGATAGTGACAACACTGTCTATCTCAGGATTGAAAGTATGCCTAGCATAAATCATAACACAATTGCAGTTTGAACTGCAAGAGAACTAAAACACAGCCAATAACTCATCAACTGTATCGTCATGTAACGTTTAATCTTGCTTTCTTCATTATTTTTTAACAGTTCTGATTGGGCTGAAATGCGACGTGGACCAGATTAAAAACTTTGCTAAAGGCACAAAGAACTATACATACAGCTTATTTGTTTATTTCCAATTTCTTGAGAACTACCAGTAAGCAATATGTCACAATCTTTGTTTTTGAATTGCCTATCACTATTCACTATCAAATTGTGGCAACACCGTATCGCGAAAACCCTTTACTATCGATATTAAGCACAAAATTACTAACTGTAAGTATTACAATTCTGTTACTCCTATTAAAGAGTTAGTAGATTGTGTAGTGGTTTGAGTAATTA
>JARYHS010008074.1:3269762-3428741 GCA_031002005.1 Vandiemenella viatica
ATTTAGATAAAATTTGTACACTTATACTTTAAAACAACAGAAAAATACGCCAACGTATGGTTTCCGAATATTCATCCCCTTCCCCCTTTCCAACCCCATTACGTTTTACCCCATAATTTAGGCACAAGATTTTTACCGATTTAGATAAGAATTTGTACACTTATACTTTAAAACAAACAGAAAAATACTGCCTACGTATGGTTTCCGATATTCATCCCTGTCCCCCTTTCCAACCCATTACGTTTTTCACCCCATAATTTAGGCAAACCACATTTTTTACCGATTTAGATAAGAATTTGTACACTTATACTTTAAAACAAACGAAAAATACTGCCTACGTATGGTTGCCGAATATTCATCCCTCCCCCCTTTCCAACCCAATTACGTTTTTACCCATAATTTAGGCAAACCACATTTTTTATCCGATTTAGATAAGAATTTGTACACTTATACTTTAAAACAAACAGAAAAATACTGCCTACGTATTGGTTTCCGAATATTCATCCCCTCTCCCCCTTTCCAACCCCATTACGTTTTCCCCATAATTTAGGCAAACCACATTTTTTATCCGATTTAGATAAGAATTTGTACACTTATACTTTAAAACAAACAGAAAAATACTGCCTACGTATGGTTTCCGAATATTCATCCCCTCTCCCCTTTCCAACCCATTACGTTTTTACCCCATAATTTAGGCAAACCACATTTTTTACCGATTTAGATAAGAATTTGTACACTTATACTTTAAAACAAACAGAAAAATACTGCCTACGTATGGTTTCCGAATATTCATCCCTCTCCCCCTTTCCAACCCCATTACGTTTTTACCCATAATTTAGGCAAACCACATTTTTTATCCGATTTAGATAAGAATTTGTACACTTATACTTTAAACAAACAGAAAAATACTGCCTACGTATGGTTTCCGAATATTCATCCTCTCCCCTTTCCAACCCTTACGTTTTCACCCCATAATTTAGGCAAACCACATTTTTTATCCGATTTAGATAAGAATTTGTACACTTATACTTTAAAACAAACAGAAAAATACTGCCTACATATGGTTTCCGAATATTCAATCCCCTCTCCCCTTTCCAACCCCATTACGTTTTCACCCCAAATTTAGGCAAAACAGATTTTTTTCCGATTTAGATAAGAATTTTGTACACTTATACTTTAAAACAAACAGAAAAATACTGCCTACGTATGGTTTCCGAATATTCATCCCTCTCCCCCTTTCCACCCCATTACGTTTTTCACCCCTAATTTAGGCAAACCACATTTTTTACCTGATTTTAGATAAGAATTTGTAACCTTATACTTTAAAACAAACAGAAAAATACTGCCCAACGATGGTTTCCGAATATTCATCCCCTTCCCCCTTTCCAACCCCATTGTTTTCACCCTAATTTAGGCAAAACAGATTTTTTTACCTGATTTAGATAAGAATTTGTACACTTATACTTTAAAACAAACAGAAAAATACGGCCTACGTATGGTTTCCGAATATTCATCCCCTCTCCCCCCTTTTCCAACCCCATTACGGTTTTTCACCCCATAATTTAGGCAAACCAGATTTTTTACCTGATTTAGATAAAGAATTTGTAACACTTATACTTTAAAACAAACAGAAAAATACTGCCTACGTATGGTTTCCGAATATTCATCCCCTGTCCCCCTTTCTCAACCCCATTACGTTTTCACCCCATAATTTAGGCAAACACATTTTTTACCTGATTTAGATAAGAATTTGTACACTTATACTTTAAAACAAACAGAAAAATACGGCCTACGTATGGTTTCCGAATATTCATCCCCTCTCCCCCTTTCCAACCCCATTACGTTTTCACCCCCATAATTTAGGCAAAACCAGCATTTTTTTACCTGATTTAGATAAGAATTTTGTACACTTATACTTTAAAACAAACAGAAAAATACGGCCTAACGTATGGTTTCCGAATATTCATCCCCTCTCCCCCTTTCCAACCCCATTACGTTTTCACCCCATAATTTAGGCAAACCACATTTTTTTACCTGATTTAGATAAGAATTTTGTACACTTATACTTTAAAACCAAACAGAACAAATACGGCCTACGTATGGTTCCGAACTACTTCATCCCCTCTCCCCCTTTCCAACCCCATTACGTTTTCACCCCATAATTTAGGCAAACCCACATTTTTTACCTGATTTAGATAAGAATTTGTACAACTTATACTTTAAAACAAACAGAAAAATACGGCCTACGTATGGTTTCCTGAATATTCATCCCCTCTCCCCCCTTTCCAAACCCCATTACGTTTCTACCCCATAATTTTAGGCAAACCACATTTTTTACCTGATTTAGATAAGAATTTTGGTACACTTATACTTTAAAACAAAAACAGAAAAATACGGCCTAACGTATGGTTTTCCGAATATTCATCCCCCTCCTCCCCCTTTTCCAACCTCATTACGTTGTCACCCCATTAATTTAGGCAAACACAGATTTTTTTACCTGATTAGATAAGAATTTGTACACTTTATACTTTAAAACAACAGAAAACATACGGCCCTACGTATGGTTTCCGAATATTCATCCCCTGTCCCCCTTTCCAACCCCATTACGTTTTCACCCATAATTTAGGCAAAACACGATTTTTTACCTGATTTAGATAAGAATTTGTACACTTATACTTTAAAACAAACAGAAAAATACGGCCTACGTATGGTTTTCCTGAATATTCATCCCCTCTCCCCCTTTCCAACCCCCATTACGTTTTCACCCCATAATTTAGGCAAAACCACATTTTTTTACCTGATTTAGATAAGAATTTGTACACTTATACTTTAAAACAAACAGGAAAAATACTGCCTACCGTTATGGTTTCCCAATATTCATTCCCCTCTCCCCCTCTTCCAACCCCATTACGTTTTCACCCCATAATTTAGGCAAAACCACATTTTTTTACCTGATTTAGATAAGAATTTGTACACTTATACTTTAAACAAAACAGAAAAATACGGCCTACGTATGGTTTCCGAATATTCATCCCTGCCCCCTTTCTAACCTCCATTACGTTTTCACCCCATAATTTAGGCAAACCACATTTTTTATCCTGATTTAGATAAGAATTTGTACACTTCATACTTTAAAACAAACAGAAAAATACGGCCTACGTATGGTTTCCGAATATTCATCCCCTCTCCCCCCTTTCCAACCCCCATTACGTTTTCACCCCATAATTTAGGCAAACCAGATTTTTTACCTGATTTAGATAAGAATTTGTACACCTTATTACTTTAAAACAAACAGAAAATACTGCCTACGTATGGTTTCCGAATATTCATCCCCTCTCCCCCTTTCCAACCCCATTAAGTTTTCACCCCATAATTTGGGCAAACACATTTTTTACCTGATTTAGATAAGAATTTGTACACTTATACGTTTAAAACAAACAGACAAATACTGCCTACGTATGGTTTCCAAATATTCATCCCCTCCCCCCCTTTCCAACCCCATTAAGTTTTTACCCCCGTAATTTAGGCAAACCACATTTTTTATCCGATTTAGATAAGAATTTGTACACTTATACTTTAAAACAAACAGAAAAATACGGCCTACGTAGGTTCCGAATATTCATCCCCTCTCCCCCTTTCCAACCCCATTACGTTTTCACCCCATAATTTAGGCAAAACAGATTTTTTACCTGATTTAGATAAGAATTTGTACACTTATACTTTAAAACAAACAGAAAAATACGGCCTACGTTATGGTTTCCGAATATTCATCCCCTCTCCCCCCTTTCCAACCCCATTACGTTTTCACCCATAATTTAGGCAAAACAGATTTTTTACCTGATTTAGATAAGAATTTGTACACTTATACTTTTAAAACAAACAGAAAAATACTGCCTACGTATGGTTTCTGAATATCCATCCCCTCTCCCCCTTTCCAACCACATTACGTTTTCACACCGTAATTTAGGCAAACCACATATTTTATCCGATTTAGATATTAATTTGTACACTTATACTTTAAAAAAGAGGGAGAAATACTGTACACATTAATTTCACAAAAACCCAATCCCTCTCCTCTCTTTCCACCACCTTAATTACCCCCTCTTCCCCATAACACCCCAAAATTTAAACAAACCCGCAAACCGTTCGTCCGATTACGGTGAAGCTTTGGTGAGTTGTCGACGGGATGACAGAGAAGGTTCATGTCAAAAAAAATAATTAAAAAACCCACCCCTCCTCCCCATAATTTAGACAAAACCACATATTTCATCAGATTTAAATGGGAATTTGCACACTTATACTTTGAAACAAACAGAAAAATACTGCCTGCATAATGTTTTCCAAAGCGCATCCCCTCTCACCCTTTCCAACTGAAAATGAATGAAACAGCAGTTTAAAATTTATATGTAAATATTTTTTCATTTAATCTATGTGCCTACTCAAGTCCAGCAATAGTAAGCTAGTTTTGTATAAATTTTCTCTGAGTTTTTAATAAACTTCATTGTTTCTTAACATCTGCCAAAAAAATTCTTATGTTATGGTTTTACGTAGTTCCTACAAGTGATACAGATAAAATAACATAAATATTGAATACCCTTCCCCCTAAATGAATTTCTGCATCTAGTTGTCCTAATTAAACAAAAAGCAACATGAAGCAACGATTGTAAGATATGGTGGCTGTTGATTCGCTATTTACAGCTAGCATTTGACTGTTCTCTAGCCAATGGCTATGGACGACGTGCACAGTCTTCAGGTCACTAATGTTATATAAGAAGATATATATAGTAAACAATGAAATTGAAGGCGCTAAGTAGTGAAAAGTAATTAAATTAGGATAGGGAAATGAGCCACCACTTGCCTTTAGATGGTGGATGTGGGGCGCAAACACACAGAAAAGACAAAAACACAACAGATAAAGAAATTTTCGGGATAAACCCATAATAAACAGGAGAACATTATGGGAGGTGAGTGATGTTTTAAATACATAATAACAATGAGCAGGAAAATGCTTTAAGGCAATAAAACTAAGGAATAATAGGGAAATATGACCCAACACTTACCACTGATGAAGGCGACTGGGACGATGAACACACACACACACACTCTCAAATATTGAATTGATACTGTTGACGGTATTTATCATCGAAAGTGGTAGATCAAAATAATAACTGGGTGAGGATACATACATAAAAACTATAAGTGAAAAATAAAACATCAGAAATATTAGAAATGTAAATAGTGCTGGGTCTGGTGGGAGGAATTTATTGGAGTCCGTCAACAATATCGATCCAATATTTGAGTTGCCCCCCCCCCCTGCCCTTACACTAGCATCCGTGCCGGCGACGCCATTCACCATACGGCAGTCTCTGTGTACACAACCGACTCCGCCTGGTGTCTCACCTCTGCACTATAAATATTGTGCTTCCCTTGTGTGTGTTCGTTGTCCCGGCTGCCTTCATCTGTGGTAAGTGTTGGGTGATATTTCCCTACGGCAGGCTGGGTTGGCCGCCCCTGTGCTAGACTCACCTGGGTATGAGGGCCTTCGCCTCCTCTGGTGTCTCGGGACACAGGTTGGCCAGCGACGCCAGCTCAAACTTGTGCAGCTTCTTCTGCATCAGCAGGCTGCGCAACACACACAACACAACATCACACCGAGAGCAAAACAATTCCATTTCATAGTAAAAGCAGCTGAAATTCTGTTAATTATCTCCACATATAAAACTATAAGAAAAATAGCAAATAAATGAAATTTGCTTTAAGAAGACTGATTGTAACATACACTAGTCATAACTGAAAGACCTGCCAATCTGTGTACGTTTGTATGCTTCACATCAATCTAATTAATAGAATTCTACAAAGGCGTACATAATGCTGGTCAATGTTGTCAGTTAATGTAATGAATGATTTTTTATTTATATTCGTAAAATTAGAGGCCAAAATTGTAAATTTCATAACCTTTATGTCCACACACCATTCAAAAACTAATGAAACTGCCCGCAGCAACAGCGTCCGTAATCATTAATACGTACGATACCGTTATCGTAATTGCTACTGTACTTCCCAACGATACAGAAGCCAAAACTATATACACATATCACACGGAAACTAAAAGCAGTTTTCAACAGAAGTGCACAGTGGTAACTTAAATCACTAATTAATATAAGGGATACCATTCGTCCAAATAAGTCACATATCTGGTTAAAAAATGTATGTAACCGAAAACAGCAAAGGTTTATATGTTGTTTAATACACAAAATATAACTAAAGACAACTAGTGATTTCATATGACTCTACTGGATAGAATATGAGATGGAATTTGTAATGACAGAAGGGCTATACGAACATGCGAAAGGTATTAATTATAGGATCATTCAGGATTAAAGTTCAAGCACAGATTTTATACGATAGATTATGACTCCAGAAAGGCACTCCCTTCCCGCACGTGGTGGGAGACGGCCAATCTAATGAAGTGGGGGACAGCTCGCAGGGCCGAGTACAGGTAGCAGAGCTACAACAGGCACAGCAGGTCCAGGGATCAAGTCTGGAGTAAAGGATAACCGATCTGACAAGGGAAAAGGAGTTTTGTGGATTGTTATTCGTAAGAGTGTCAACAGCAAAAGTGAACAGCATCGCGGACCTTATGGTAAGTGGATGTGCTTGGATTAGCAGAGACAGATGGTGAGGAGAAAAAAAGAAAGCTTGGGTAGGAAATGTGGAAGGAATGAAAAATGGGGTAGAATTTGATAGAAGGGAAACGCTGTGTAAAGTGGTGAACGGTATTAATTAAAGGATTATTGAGTACAAAATTCCAGTAAGGAGTAAACACAGATATTATCAAAGTATATGCCACAACGTGGGACGTATAAAGTTTTTTTTGTTGTGACTTTACACGTCGTCGGCATCGAGGTCATTAGAGGTGGAATGTGACTGGGGACGAGGAACGGGGAGGAATTCGGCCATCGCCCTTTTGGAGGAAGCATCCCAGCATTCGCCTGGAGTGATCTGGGGAAACCGTGGAAAACCCAAATCTGGACACCCAGACGGGCATTCCAACCGCCATCCTGCCGAACGCGAGGCCAGAGCGTTAACCACTCACCAACCACAGTCGGTTGGATGTAAGAAGAAGGAATTTGAGGTGAGTTGTGGAATGAGGTAAATTCAGGTAACGAATAGTAAAAGATCTAAGTGTCCCTATGGAACAGTAGAAAAGGATATGGGGAGGTAGTGTAACCAGAGGGGAAGATATTGCTGGAATTTTGTAAACAAGTAGTTTAGTCACTGGGAATTGCTGGTATAAGAAGAAAGAAATGCAAAACATCACTCGGCACAATGAGTGTGTTTACAGCCCTGTGGTGTGCCACGTGGCGCCTTTATCAGGACTGAAATTAGGTCACCGGGCATGCGCGAGTGGAGCTCATCCTGCCCCCGCCAACTCCTACCGGACTATCTGTCTACCCGAGCAGCCACCAGGTGCGTAAATATGAAACCGGAATTTTTTTTCATAAGAAATACACCTTTATTGCATAAAAATGGTACAAAGTACCATATTTCAAGTATTGCCCATTGCTAAATATACATTTTTCCCATCTCTATGGAAATTTATGAATGCCATACCAATTTTTTTTCTCTTTTGACGCAAACCAGTCATTGAGCCATTTTCGTACATTTCCATAAGAAGTGAAGCGCTGCTCAGCGAGTGCGTGTCCCATCAATGTAAAGATAGAGTTATCGGATGGAGCTTAGTCAGGTGAGTAAGCCTCATGCGTCAGTATCTCCCAACTAAGCGCTTCAATCATTTCCTTGACTGGTTTTGCTGTGTGTTGCCTTTTCTGGTATTCTGGTCATATTTGATGCAATGCTTGATTCAAATTGATCATTTGCTGTTGATAAAGTTCAGAATTAACAGTTTCACCAGGTTTTAAGTAGCTTGTGATAGACCACACCATTTTGATCTCACCAAACACAGAGCATTGTCTTCCTTCCACAGCGATTTGGCCTTGATGTTGATGGTTACCCATGATCATTGATGCTTAGGATTATCGAAATATATCCACTTTTCCATCACCTGTCACAATTCGATGGAGAAATGACTTTCTTTTATACCTGGCGAGCAGCATTTCACAAGTGGTTTTTCGTTTTTCTTGCTGTCTGTCAGTCACTTCATGTGGAACCCATTTTCCCATCTTCTGGATCTTTCCCATCGCTTTTAAACGTGTGGAGACAGCTTCCCATGTTACATTTAATTGGTCTGCGAGTTGTTCTTGCGTTTGGGCATCATCCTCATCCAACAATGCTTGAAACTCGCTATCCTCAAACTTCTTTGGAGGTCTTCCACTGTCTTCGTTGCTCACATCAAAATCACCACTTTTGAATTTTTAAACCACTCAAAACACTGATTTACCAAGAGGACACTCACCGTAAGCATCAACAAACATTTTATGCCATTCTTGCGGCAGTTTTCTTTATATGGTAACAGAAAATCAATGATGTCTGCAAATGGTAGTTTGGAGGCTCAAAACTCAAAATGTTCAACATTATTGAAATCTACACTGTAGTATGAAACTTGTATTGTTGTGGGTTAAAAATGGCTGTCAGATATCCAAAAAAAAAAAAAAAAAAAAAAAAAGTTAACAATGATGCAATCTGATGGTAACTGCATTGATAGCTAGAGCCATCTGTTCACAAATTCCAGTTTCATATTTACACACCTCATAGAAGAATTACCCCCCCTCTCCGCCGTATTTGTTGGGGGGGAAGGTATAGCCACTGTTGCGGGTGCCCACGGGGAATCTCGTGACGGCGACGCTGCCGTGACGTGGGTCGAAGACAGCCCCCAGCCATTAGGACGTCCGTTATAGCGCACTGCGCGTCACAGGCTGGGATGGCCGTGCACTACTGAGCCCTATTTCGCAGGGTCCTTCCAGCTTCACTGGTGATCTTCGTTTCTTAACTTCCCCACCCCTTCTTCAGTGATGTGTCCTTGGACATGTTTTTGCTCTTGGCTGCCAGTAGCTGTGTTCTAGTCTTGCTATGGGTTTGTTCTTGAGAGTATTCGATGTCTCTGATTTGGAATGAACGCCTGGGGCACTCCTGTATTATACATAGGCACTGTGTTCCCTGTCTCACTGCAGTGACAGCAATTTGATTCTTCCAGGCCTCTTTGATGTAGTAATTGTAATAGGCCACGTCCGCAAGATTAGCCGAGGGCTACGGTCGAGTATGTAATACTAAAAAGACAAATGAATAACGTGGCCATGGAGATCACAGTTATACCAGCCGAGATCTTTGGCGGTGACCGTTCATTATTAATCACCAGCTTGAGAGAGCAAAAAGAGAGAAAGACTCAATCCGTGAAGAAAATGTCAAGGATGGAATAGCAGGCACTGACTGGAGAGATGGTGGAACTGAGGATAGCGAAGGAACGCGGAAGCAGTTCAGAAGATCGCAGTACAGACGGGATGTGAAACTAAGGAAGCAGGTGCCTCACACACACATATATATATAGTAACAATAATGAGCAGGAAAATGCCTTGAGGCAATAAAACTAAGGAAGGATAGGGAAATACAACCCAACACTAACCACAGATGAAGGCAGCTGGGAATAATGAACACAAAATAGAACAAACACAAGAAATGCGTAGTATTTGGGTGGTTGGCCTTGTTCTTGCTAAAACTGGGATACCAGGTGGAGCCAGACGTGCACACGACGGCCGCCTGGTAAATATGGCTAACTGCCAAAATACTACAAGTTTCTTGCATTTGTCTCTTTTATGCTCATCATTCCCAGCTGCCTTCATCTGTGGTAACTGTTGGGTCATACTTCACTGTCCTTCCTTAGTTATATATATACACGAGGGTGGTCCCAGAAGTACCTGGCCTGACCGAGAGATGGCACTAGTTGCTTGAAAAATATCCCTTTATTTCAAAGCACATAGTCTATGAAGCTAATATTTCAAGTTTGAAGACGCTACGTTGTTTCGTATTAGTTTGGCAACAATTAATCTTGAACGTTGTGAGTAAATTTGTGAAAATGGAGAAAATTGGTCATCGTTATGTGATACAATACTTTCATTTGAAAGGCCTCAGCCCAATCAATATAAAAACTGAGCTAGATTCTACTCTGGGTGAGTCTTCTCCTTCGTTTACAACAGTAAAATATTGGGTGGCAGAGTTTAAAAGAGGCCGTACGAGCTGCCAAGACGAACATCGCAGTGGTCGACCAAATGAGGTGACAACTCCAGAAATGGTGAAGAAAATCCACAAAACGGTACTGGATGATCGTCAACTGAAAGTGCGCGAGCTAGCAGACATAGTAGGCATTTCAAAAAGTGCAGTACATCACATATTAACTGAAAATTTGGACATGAGAAAGTTATGTGCAAGATGGGTGCCGCGTTTGCTCACACTCGACCAAAAACAGTGTCGTGAAGATGTTTCAATTGAGTGTTTAGCGATGTTTCACTGCAACAAAGCTCAATTTTTGCACTGTTTCATAACCATGGATGAAACATGGGTACATCACTTCACCCCAGAGACAAAAGAAGAATCAAAACAATGGACTGAAAAGGGAGAACCTGCTCCAAAGAAGGCCAAGACCATTCAATCTGCAGGCAAGGTCATGGCGTCTGTTTATTGGGATGCGCATGAGATAATTTTCACTGACTATCTTGAAAGAGGAAAAACAATCAATTATTATTCGAAGTTATTGCAACGTTTGAGCGAAGAAATCTAGATAAAACAACCACATTTGGCTAAGAAGAAAGTGTTGTTTCATCACGACAATGCTCCAGCTCACAGATCCGTTATTGCAATGGCCAAAATTAATGAATTAAAGTTCGAATTGCTACCTCATGCACCCTATTCGCCAGATTTAGCTCCCTCGGATTACTTCCTGTTACTGAACTTAAAAAAATTGCTCAGTGGTCAAAGATTTTCGACCAACGAAGAAGTGATGTCTGCAGTTAATGGCTATTTCGAGGAGCAAGACAGTTCTTTTTATAAAAGTGGCATTGAAGCTATTGAAAATCGCTGGAATAAATGTATAGAGCTGAAAGGAGACTACGTTGAAAAATAAATACAGTATTTAAAAAAAAAAAAATGTTTTTTCTTTGCTAGGTCGGGTACTTCTGGGACCACCCTCGTATATATATACATAGGAATCAAATTAGGATAGGGAAATGAGCCACCACTTACCTTTAGATGATGGATGTGAGGCGCGAACACAACGAGCTCTCGTTGACGAAGGGTTTTTTCCCTGAAAATTTCTTTATTATTTGTGTTTGTGTCTTTTCTGTGTGTTTGAGCCACACATCCATCATCTAAAGGTATTGGTGGCTCATTTCCCTATCCTAATTTGATTCCTTTCCGCTACTTAGAGTCTTTTTTTTCATTGTTATTATATATGCGCCAGCCTTCAACATGCAGCCATCTCACTCATTCTCTCAGTCATTCGTTACCACTGTCGCAGCCCAAGTCAGATAGACAATGAATGTGGCTGTGTCGTCCAGGCACGCCCGCGTAGGCTGTCATACGTTACTACCGTCACAGCCCAACACACTGTGTTTGATCGCTGCTGCTGACCCGTCTATACCTGCGCACGGCGGCAATGGTGTCCTTGTTTTTGAACTTGCGGAAGCGGTTGGTGTAGCCGAGCGTCTTGACGAACACCTCCGAGAACTCCTGCTCCTCCTCGGCGCTCTCGTTCTGCGCCTTGCGGTGCTCCAGCAGCATGTGCACCTCGCTCACCAGCAGCGTCTCCGCGTTCTCAAACTCTACAACACACCGACCAGTGCGAAACAACTGGCTAAAGTCTCTAAAAAAATTAGTCAAAATACTTATAATTAATCATTCAGTTCTTGTACGAAAATAATTAACTATATACAGGTCAGTATAGTTTTGTGTAATCCTTAGCAGGTGATACATCGCCACAAATTGTGAAAGAAATTTCAAAACAGTAGTTTCACAAACAAAAGCGAGAAATAGATTTCTTTTAATGGTTTTTGCCAAAACCTCGTACACACTGTAGAAATTATACAAACATATTCCAAATCGGAGGGTTGAAAAAGTCATTAACCTTATCAAATAAAACTTCAACCCTTCACCGACGCCAAGGAATTATTATGGCTTTCATTTACTTAGTAGTGTTTTGAGGTCACTAAAGCCTATGTAGTGACTAGTGAGAGATTAGAAATTCATTCAGAAGTTACAAGGCTGTGAAAAATGGATTATTCTACAAGGGTTAAGTAGTTATAGAACCAAAGGTGTGAGAAACATAGGGTAATGAAGGTGTTAAGCCACCGTCAAGAAATAAAACCAAGGGACAAAATAAAAATAAAAAAGAGGGAACAGATTGAGGGTACAGTACAGGCAAACCACACTCACACACACCATAGGCACATGGGTACATGATGGTATGTAAAAAGGCCTATGGTAAAGTAAAAAGAGAAAGCATATAGTAGAATCTAGAAACGTTACACGTTGAGTATGGCGTATGTGACGCCCAGTTCAGAGATAGAAAAACCTGGCAAACTTCAGAGGAACGGACGATGCAACAACCTGGGAAGTACCACAACAGATTTTTCAATTTTTTAAATTTTTCTTTGAACTTGTTTCACCAATGCAGAGGTCGTTACAGGAGGGAAAGAATAGATATGTCCACACTTTTGTCTCTTCCGTTTCAACTTGCCTTCTCCTCTCGCAACACGTCCATCTTGAGGCACACTCGTCAGTGTCCGCATTCACACGTCGTCAGGCATACCCCTTAGCGTCCACAACAACAAGGACGACTGATCCATTCTGTCTAACAGGCGTTATAGCTGATGTTATTTTATTAGCAAAATCCCAAAAAATAAGGGCAGTCCTCTATGGCAAGAAAACTGCTTATAAAGGAATTTCATCTCCATTGTTAATGATATAACACATACATTTCCAGTTCGAGACGTATGTGGAAAATGTAGCCGATTACAGCATACATTCAATAAAATTACTATCTCTAAGAAAGAAACCTCTGCATTTTCTATCCGTATGTATCTATTACGTTAGAATGAATTGCTTGATTCAAGAAAATTGGACATAACTGTAAGTAGGTTAAGATTGTAAGGTGTCAATGAGGCGTTAAGTGCATTAATTAGTTGTTCATTTGAAAAACCTTTCGTTTTTACAGCACATATATAAACTTAAATTTTTTGTTCACATCACAAAAGATTTTGCAGCAATCATAATGTTGTTAATAAATTTTGCAGTTAATTTTACTGACTGCTTATTATACAACAAACAATGTTTATTGTTACTGAATAACATGATACTTAGTACTCTTTAAAATACATCAAATATTGCGTACACGAATGTACCGCACACTACACACGGAATATTACACGCCCTGCACCACAGGTTTCTACTAGAATCTCTGCAAAACAAACAATGTTGTATTGTCAAAGTTCTTCACAACAAACTCACAATTGAAAATATTAATTAAAATGAGCTTGAATTAATTTTAAATGACACAGAAAATTACTAAATACTGATTGTAAGTACTGTGGCTTAAGTGAATGATTAAAAACCCTACGAAATAACTTGACACAAGCTGCGCGACACTGGAATATTGTAAACTCGTGTAAGAACCTAGCTTATGCCAGGGGATAGCATAAACACTTGGTCTCAGCTATAACCGTGTGTAGGCTTAGCTAGAATTATACGATCGCCACATAGATTTTAACCAAAAAACTATGAAAAGGTAAAGGTTCAATAATGATAAATAGTTCATTGCCATTTAAATAATTATATTCTTCAATTTCACAAAACCAAAACCTGTACAGGCAATCAGACGACTTTTCCAAAGAAATGTTTTACAAGTTCGATTAACCGGTCAAGCCAGACCACACCCCAAAGTTCAAAGAATTAAATCACTAGTTGAAGAAAGCCAATAAAAGTTCGTCACACCCTCCCATTGTTCAAAAGTTTAGTTAATTTAGACAACCCCGAGGCCTCACTTGGAGAAATACTATTTTAACACGACATTATGGTTAACTTGAATAAAAGAAGAAGCATACTCCCATAGTAAAACTTTCACTGATGTGCTACGTATAAAACTTTCCGGCCTACCGAGCTACATGTTATCACGCCGACTGCTTCCGTACGACTGAGGGCGAACAAGTGCACGCACACATCTATATCACATAGTGCTAACAAATAAAACTGTAAAACTGCTTTCCAATTTGAACTAACATAAAAACTAACTTTAAAAATAAAATGCAAAAATATTGTATCCAATCTAACTCGTGGTTCTAAGAATAAAATTTTGTCATACAGTTACAAAACTTAACAGATAGCTTACACTCGGGCTATTGATTGTTTCCTTCACTCCAGTTACGTGCATCAAATATTTTTTACCAAATGACTTCTAGGGCATCTGCCCTCTTAATTTTGATCATATAGTCTTTATTTTTGGCATTCATAACAATGGGTACTTGCTAATCTTCCATAAATAAAAGTGTTTCCTCGTTAAAGAGCGACATATTGCAAGAGGAGATACACTTGAGCTGGGAGCACTCGAACACGCCGTGCCTCCTGGTTGTCGAACGTACTGAGGATCTCACGCACGCCCGACGCGCGCCTTCCGATCCTCTCCCCCGTGTAACATGATCAACTGTCGAACAAGTGTGGACGTAGCTTTTTTTATTACTTACGGCTTTACACCTAGTCGACATTGAGGTAATTACAGGTGGGATGGGACTGGGGACAAGGAACGTGAAGGAATTCGGCTGTGGCCTTTTGAAGGAAGCATCCCGGCATTCCTAATCATAATGAATGATTTTGTAAATGGTTTGCAGCAGAAATTAGGAACTGTTTGCAGATTAGTTGATGGTATAAAATACGTTCACAATGGGTGTCGCCTGTCAACGACTGGTGAATACCTGGATACATCATCTCGCTGGGTACGTCAAAATAGAATGAAGATAAATACAAAGCTTATTACATACACAGATAAAAAAACCAAAGGTTGATTATAATTATACAGTGGTTTTTTTATATTTTTACTTATGCCTTTACGTCTCATTGACATTGAGGTCATTAGACGCAGGATGGGACTGGGACAAGGAACAAGAATGAACTCTGCCATGCCCTTTTGAAGGAAGCATCCCAGCATTTGCTTAGAGTGATTTGGGGAAACCGTGGAAAAACCAAATCTGGATGCCCGGACGGGGATTCAAACCCGTGTCCTCCCAAATGCCAGACCAGCATGTTTGTATTTTCAATGCAATGTCAGTTGTCACACTATGGTATGTAAACCAAATGTAAAAGAGGTAGGTATGAAGACGAATAAGGTGCCATCCTTCAGTGTTACAAGTTTAAAAAAAAAAATACTTTTGTTTTTGTTAGTTTTAAGGGTATTTGTTCAATGGATGTGAAATAAGTATAAGTCTAAAAACTTCTTTATATTTTTTAAAAAAGTTTTGAAGTTGGCATGAAATAAGTGTCAAAATTAAATTACACATGTATTCTTGTTTAAGTTAATGTTTTTGGTATGTTCTAATTGAAGCATATGATAAATCAAAAGTCTGGTATTGTAGGTTCTTTCCGGTATATAGCCCATATTTTCTTATTACAAGGGTGAGTCAAATGAAAACTTTAAATATTTTTTTAAATATTATTTAACGTGCAGAAGTGGTACAAAGCTGTATCACTTTTCAACATAATCTCCCCCACGCTCAATGCAAGTCCTCCAACGCTTACAAAGTGCATAAATTCCTTTAGAAAAAAATTCTTTTGGTAGTCCGCACAAGCACTCATGCACCGCGTGGCGTACCTCTTCATCAGAACGGAACTTCTTTCCTCCCATTGCTTCTTTAAGTGGTCCAAACATATGGAAATCACTTGGGGCAAGGCCTGGTGAGTATGGTGGGTGAGGAAGACACTCAAAATGCAGGTCTGTGATTGTTGCAACTGTTGTACGGGCAGTGTGGGGCCTTGCATTGTCATGTTGCAGAAGGACACCTGATGACAGCAATCCACGTCGCTTTGATTTGATTGCAGGCCGAAGATGATTTTTTAGGAGACCTGTGTATGATGCACTGGTGACAGTGGACCCTCTAGGCATGTAATGCTCCAAAATAGAGTCAGCATAACCTTCCCTGCTGATGGTTCTGTTCGAAACTTTTGGTGACGAGGAATGGTGCCATTCCTTGCTCGCTCTCTTCATTTCCGGTTGGTGGAAGTGAACCCAGGTTTCGTCCCCAGCAACGATTCTTGCAACGAAGCCATCACCTTCTCGTTCAAAGCGCCGAAGTAGTTCTTCACAAGCATCAACACGTCGTTCTCTCATTTCAGGAGTCAGCTGCCGTGGCACCCATCTTGCAGACACTTTGTGAAACTGGAGCACATCATGCACAATGTGGTGTGCTGAACCATGACTAATCTTTAAACATGCTGCAATGTCATTCAGTGTCACTCGGCAGTTTTCCATCACTATGGCTTCAACTGCTGCAATGTTCTGTGGAGTCACAACTCGTTGTGCCTGACCTGGACGAGGAGCATCTTCCACTGAAGTACACCATTTGCGAACTTCCTACTCCATTCATATACTTGCTGCTGCATCACCGTACTGAAACTTCATTTTTCGATGAATTTCAATAGGTTTCACACCTTCACTACTTAAAAACCGAATAACAGAACACTGTTCTTCCCTGGTGCAAGTCTCAAGTGGGGCAGCCATCTTTATACTGATACTGCGGCGGTATTTGTGAATCTGCACAATGCTGCCACCTACAGGCCATTCTGCACGTTGCTTGAAGCACGCTTACCAACTTACAGGATAATGGCGCGAAATTTCGATTTTTTATTGCAAATTTAAGGTTTTCATTTGACTCACCCTCGTACATTGTATTTCATGAGGCTGTAAAGTGGATGGTTTTAAGTATTTTAGGAATACGATTTTTTTTAATAATTTTGATACCGGCTTGTATAGTGGAATAGATGGGGATAATTGGAAATGAGAATAATGAGTGACATTTAGCAGTTACATCACAGGCACCATGTTGCAAACTTCTTATTTTAGCACAACAGAAAATAGTTCTAGCAGTATCGCGATCTGTAGTAATCCTCACGTAGGTATTTCTGTGGTGGCAACTAAAGATTACATTCACAAAAAAATGTATCATCAGAGATAGTACCACAAAACTTGAGGAAAGAGAACGTATATGTGACAGACAAACATCAGAGAGAAAGTTATGAACAAACACTACCAGAGCATCCCTGAAAAAATAAAGAGACGTGGTGCCTCCAGGCAGCACTACCAAAACTGTGGCACCACAATTTTATGACGAATTCTTACACAACTCAATGAGTTAAATCAACAGTGAGGGATAAATTAGTTTGATATATCGCTTGGTTCTCAAGAGATTAACAGTCAAAAAGTGGCTTTGGTGAAGTTTTTTCTGGTCCAGGCAGCATTTCAACCTATCTGTGACTGGTAGTAAGAAAACATAACTCACACTGTGCACGTCCAGTGCATAGTTCCTTGCAGCTACAGTAGAGATGGGTCGTTCGCGAGTGAATCAGTTCTTTTGAGCAATTCTTTTAAAAGAACGAGTGAGCAATCGCTCACTAAAAAGTGAACGGTTCTTCTAGGTGAGTCAGCTAATTCTGAAGATCAAGAAGAGCTTGTTCACGTGGGCTTTGTGGACTGTTGAGCTAAAAAAAAAAAAAAAGAAAACAAAAGGTCTACTAATAGCATCAAAGTCGATTTAAGGGGGGTGTTTTCATCGAAAAGTGGGGGTGTCACCGGATTCCGAGGGGTGAGACCTAAAAAAAAAAGGCCTCAAATAAAACTGAGCAAGTGAGCTAGTGAACCGTTCGAAAGAACTAGTTCTTTTTGTTGAGTGATCAAATGAACACCGCTCTTTTTAGTGAATCACTTTGCCCACCTCTAAGCTATAGTGAATTTTTTTTTCTGGTGCAGGCAACATTTCAACCAGACACCTCACTTTTGAGATATATCATCTTGAAATTAAGCGAGATAACAAACATTTTTACTCTACAATTTTGATTTGTCTTGTCTACTTGCATAAGAATCAATCATCAAATTGCAGTGCCACGGTTATCGCAGAATCTCATTGCTCTATAACAAGAAACAGCTTAGTAGGAACGGTCCTTTTAGTCTGAAAATTCAGATGCACGCATTCATTGGACAATTTTATTTAAGAATATTTGCATCTTAGAGCAATTGAATACATACTGAGTAAAATTGTCAAAAATATGAGCAGTTTGCATACAGGATATCATGCAACAGACACATATTACTTCCTGTCGATGCTTACTGTAACCGTTTCTCAGGCTTTAGTCTCCGAGAAGAAAAACTGGGTATTATCTAGATTACGATACCACCACAACCACTTACTGCCTCGCGATGTAAACACTTCCGGATTAGACAGAGTGTGACATCACTACGTTGATGAATGTGACATATATATTCCACACGCAGCTTTAAATGTCACTACTGGGGCCTTCCATGGAAAGTAGCCCATCACTAATACGTTTCATACCGAGAAATCGTTAATTCTGCATCAAGAGTACAGGAATAAATTAATTAGCGATGAGGTTTTGATGCAGCCTGGATCACACTGAAACGTCAAACACCTTATTGTGGATACCTAATTTCTGTGTTGTATGTATGTCTGTTACTGTCGTTTACGTATTAATGCAGCCTGGACCATAGTGAAACGTAACTGTCGCACACGATACTGCTGATACGCAATTTCCAAACTGTATCTATCTCTGTTAGTGTGGTCCAGGCTGCGTTACAACCTAAACACAAACAGTTATTGATGAAATCTTTTTTATATAAATATTTTATTTCTTATGAATGGTTTTAATAGCAATTTCAGCCAAGCAAGGAAATTTAGAAAAACAGAATCAAATACAAATCAATGGAATTGTAATTAATAACATTAACGTTACAGGAACCGATGTTATGAAATGTTGCTATTGAATGATATCAATTATCTGCGTGGAACGTTGTTGATATTTTAATAATATTATTAATTGTGCAAGAAATAATTTTCTTTAACTTTTTCTACCTATTTTTTTTTTTTAATGGCCTAACATGTATTCACAAATCGATCGAAGGCTGAACACATCACACACGAAAACACAGAGGCGTTATGGATAACAGGTGCTATTCATGTTTACAACACTGCAGTCAGCGAAACGTTAAGTGACTGTAGCCGTATCGCGATCTAGATAATAACCAAAAAACCTGCATTCCACATCCGTCTAGCGTGCACCGAACAGGTATCCTATTATCACCCAAGTTGAACTGTAATATCAACATGTTGTACCAGAGAAATTGCTGAAGTGTCTAAGATATTAATAATCTAAAGCATTACCCATGGAAGCTAAATTCTTACAACAAAGCCAATTACAGTAACAAGCAGCATCAGTTTTCATTCTGGTCCAGGCTGCATTTCAACTTAACCTAAAAGAATAAAACCTGATAAACAATTACAAGAAACAGTTAGTAGATAGTAATGATATTTCTTGCATAATAAATTATATGGAACTGGCCATGTTTTGAATGTCTTTACTCAATATTTATAAATTCAGTGACAACAATGCACAAATATTTGATTTAATTCTGGATGACAATACCGCTAAATCAGCAGCACTATAAAATTAAAACAGATTGTCTTAAAATGTTTGTTAATGCCTTTGTTGTATTGTTTTCTTGGGATTACTGGAGAACGCGATACCGGTAGAACTACTTTCCGCCGCGCAAAACAATGACGTCACAACATGGCGCCTATGACGTAAACACCATCCAACGCAGCAACAAATGTAACTAACGGGACAGCACGGGAACTAGGGCGTTATCTGGGCGGGGAACAAAAACAGTCAATATATTAACCCATATAAAGGGTAAAAACCAAAAAATGGTATCGTCATTTCCAATAAACCCCCACCCGCCCAACTGTATAACACGATACCACAATCTTGAAATCAAACATCACTTGAAAACTAAATTAGAACACATGCAATATAATAAAATTTTACACCAAAATCATGATATCCTAAGCACTTTCAAACCATCCGTTCCATTGAAAACGCGATTCCGCTACATCAACATTAAATAACATACTTGTAATACTTCAACACACGAATTATCATCAAAGAATAATTACTTTATAATAAACCCTAAACCATTTTTTCCGACTGCAAAATTACGCACGAATAAAACGTACACCAATACAAAACAGATAAATCTACTTCGTAAATAATTACTAAATAAATCTTCCGTTAGACCATTATAAAATAACTAGCAGTTACCCGCGACTTCGTCCGCGTTGAAGAGTGTTGTAATATAAGATTTTCTTGAGAGGTCTGGTTGTTCAGTGGTTAGGGCGTCAACTGGAGATAGAAATGTCCCCAGCTTGAATCACAGTCTCGGCGAGGATTTTCAAAGGTCCTTAGCTCGACCTTCACCTCTGGCATAGGTTGTTGTGTGATGTGAATTATGCCAGAATGCTCACTTAGTTCTGATTCCGCGTTGAACTGTGGGTCCTATATGTCCTGTAGGTTTACTGGGTTAAGTTAAGAGGCTACTAAAGGGGCTGATTGTGGAGACATTAAGAAGCCTTGTCACCAGCTAAGTACGACCATACAATTTATTTTAGAGCTATTTTTATTAGTAATAGTAGTAATAAATATTGCAATAAAATAACAAAAATTTATTCATGTTCCACAACTACCTCTATGAATTTTTAAAACAATAAAAATATTATGTTTGTTAGGAGTATTTTCAGTTTAATATATCCGTATATAAATATTGGGGATTTGTCTCCTAGGTTTTGGCTATTTTCATAGCCCTAGTTTTCTTAAATTTCTTTGAAAGATTTGAATTTCGTTTACCCAGCATCTCTTAAAATTACTAATTTCATCTCGCGAATAAAAATTAATTTAGTTTTAATTAATTGAAGCTCAAAACGTCAAAATATTAGCAATACATTGACGGAATCGTCTAAATATCAACAACAAAAAATATTAACATCTAAACAGCAAATAATTACATAAGCGGCCCAAGAACGTTCATTTCCGTTAAAAAAATTGCAATACTAAAAATGAATATTTTAATTTGCATTGAATACCTGGAAAAAAAAACTTAAAAAAAAGAGAACTTAACTCTTTGAATATTGATTTTGTTTGGAGGATATATTGGTTCCATCAACAGAAATTTAGATATTATAGCAGTATGTATAGTAGTAATTGATCCTTTTATCCATAATGATCAGTGGTATTGTGGTAATGGCTTCTTTATCTGTGGAAACAGTTGAATTGCCTGTAGACCAGTTTACTATAGTCCATTCGTGTGGATCCATTAATTCTGCGCTAAAATATAAATTTCAGTGTTAAAATAGTAATTGATTCTTTCTTCATAATTGGTTTCTCAATCTGCCAACAGAATTGAATGTCTGCCGGCAAATTACCACTCCACTTGTCTGCCATTCCACTACCTGAATAAAACATTTATAAATTTCTGCTAAATCATCTAAGCTTATTATAAATCTTTTGATACAATATCTGAACAAAACAATACACGACGTCACTAAAATGGCGCTCATAAAATAACTAATAATGTTTCAGTTATTCTGGCCCAGGCTGCACAACTCTTCTAATATTACAGCTAGAAAATCAAAGCTTCTATCACTCGCGCATTAATGCATTAACTATTCCATGTTAGTGACGTTACGAATGGCAAAAAAAAAAAAATTGACTCATTTCAGATCGCGATAGTAAATGAACCGTGAAAGCGCAGTAAATTAAATACTCAATACATCTGAAACTACAATCAGCCGCGTGAAGTATTTCATCAGTATCATGACAGTTATTGGAGTAACGTAATTAAAAAATTATACTGAAATGCTTATAACTTACAGTGTACAACGGAAAGTCCATAATTCTTTACAACTCTAAGACAACTTTCGTTAATATTGCTGGTCAAGTTAACATTTCGATAAAGTGACTGTTACTGCTCCTGATTTAGTAAGGTGTATAATTACATTCTATATGTTGAGGTGTGTTCGTATAGTTTGACTTTGTAGCGGCAATATTAACAGAGGTAGTGGTTTGGTTGAAATGATCCCTGGACCAGATTGTTTTTTTGTTACAGCATAAGGCAGAAGGAACTTAGTTATTATTAGTAATAAGCTCCGTGTGTATTGTGTTGTAAACGACTTCCACTGTTACTTCATGAAACAATAAGTTTCTACATTAGCCCATTGAATATATTCGCTTTAAGTGTAGCATTCCATAGATATTTGCAGAATATTGAACAGTAAGTAAAAAGCAGTTTCGTGAATCATAGTCTCTATTATTTGTACAAAAATTCTGAACAAAAAATAAAAAGGGTTAGTTAAGTTTTAAATTTCGGCAAAAATAATTTGTAATACAGTGACTGTAGGTTGAAGTTTACGTCGCGATACATATCAATAACTTTAGATAAAATTATTGTATCAATGCGCCTGTGATTGAGGCTTTGATTTTGTAGCGACAATATTAACGGAGATTGTGGTTAGATTGAAATTCTGCCTGGACCAGAATTAAAACAAAACCTTCTTGTCCCAGCAAAAGGCAAGAGGAATTTAGTTATCAGTTATTTAAGAAACTTTAATAAGCACTACGTAACGGTGTGACGTGATGTATCGCGACGTAAACTACTCGCAGACTGTTTAGTAAGAAAGAAGAAAGAGGAAATAAATTAAACCGAGATAGAACTACGACATTTTGCACTTTTAGTGAACCGCCTTTCGTGCTGGTATACTCCTAGCATTTTACGTTGCTTTTGTTCAATTATGGTGTATTATTTGATATGTCATACTATTTTATGTACGCAAATGAAAACATCTCTTTGCGAACTTAACAACAGTACCTACCTTTTTTTAATTTAAGGTTAAGTACATATTTATAATTCCTGCTTCCAAACAATTGTTTGTCAAGTGCATCGGTTTTATGGCTTTTAATCTAAACACAAACTTGCATATGTAAGAAGGATTTCACTTTTATTTCTGAAAAGCAGTGTTTCCGATTTATGTAAAAAGCAAAGAGTAAACTTTGCACGGCTGTCTACGAAGTAGGAAACTCTTTGTTGCTTCCGAATTGATATTAATGGCAATTTCTAAAAGAACTATGCGTTTTTGCGGGATAAAATCTATCCTATAACACTTCGCACGCAATTAACTGACTTCATGCCAAATTTCATTTAAATATGTTGAGTTATTAAGGCGTGATTGACTGCAGACGTACATCCAAACACACATCCGAACTTTCTGGTTTTCTCATTTATAGATATATAGATAATGCCAAATCCTAGAACAATTAAGATGTCCAATAATACCAAAGTTTCTTCCGCCAGAAAAATTAAAAATTCGCGAAAACGTTGTCGCAAGAAACGAACGAGAAAAAAATTACCAATTCACTAAACAAAAAACGTATTAACTTTTACAAACACTTACCGTATCAGTAGCCAACTAACCTTACTAATTAAAAAACAAAAAAGCAACTACAACACATAACCCACAATGTCTCATTAACCACCGACACTTATATCAAAACACTCACCAACATAAAATACCCCACAATCCACCACTAATACTTCCCACAAACACAAGACCGAAAACACACCAATAACTATAATGAACCAACTACAAACATACACTTTCACTACATTCATCCTAAATACACAATGTCTCTTCAATCACATAACGGAAACCCATTTGCAAAATCTTCAACACCAATACCATCGATTCACAACTCTACCACCCAACACAAGTCACAACAGCAAACTGACTACCAATGTGACACAACACTCCATCATAACATAAACACATCCGCAATCCGACCAAACACTGACCGCCTATAAATACCCACAATATGTATCGATATCCAATATATATCGAAAATCTCAGATCGAATTCCTCCGCGCAGACACAATGTTATTGTACCGGAATCGCGATCTCCACTACACCCGTTTTCTTTATATATCAAATTCTCTCTGATGCAGAAGTCAGAAGAAACTAAAAAAATTTTCCACACCTAAACGTTATAGGGAGACAAAGACTCATTTCTAATGTTTTATACAATTTTGTCCCCTGAACAAGAACACATTACAACCCAACTACAACCGCTAGGTAGAGAGCAAAACATTTCAGGTTGATATGATCCCTGTTCTAATAATATTGGCAGAGTACTTACAACGTAATTTCTGTGTGGCAAAAAGTTGTTGTGGCTATATCGCGATCCAGGATTTAACCGAATATTCTTAAATAGGGTCTATTGGAGATCGCGATTCCGTAACAACAACATTAAATAATATCGTTGTAATATTACTGCAGTCAGTAGCAAAACGTATGATTCGCAAGCAATAATTCCGTTGTAATACAGCCAGGACAATTATTTTCAACCAGAAATTAGGTTGTAATGCAGCCTGGACCAGCATGAAACAGTTCAATGTACTTCGGAAAGAATTTCTAGCGGAATCTTGCGTTTGACCACTGCAGTATTATGATGCCAACAGCAGGCGGAATCGCGATCTCCACTAATCCCCTTAAATAATATCTCCCAAGGAACTTGTGTCCGAATTTTCGGACTATTCCACCTGAGGTGGTTCTTATTACGGAGTAGTCAGAGACCCATACACTGCTTTCCTTAGTCAATTCTTGTTCGAAATGTGTACATATATAATTAACTGACTTCAAGCAACAATGTGTTATAGTGAAATAATTCAAGTATGAAGTGCAGTTTAATCTCACATTAAATATACCAAAGCAATGAAGAATAAACAGGATAACCAAATCATGACGGTTTTACAGTCTACAAGGAGGAGGCTTCGCAAAATCTACATAATAAATTGCGATGTAGCACAGGAGTTATTCATATTTTATGAAGTAAATATATATCGAACGTCAAATACATGGAGTTGAAGGTAGTTTTACCTTTTGGAAATACCAGATCTGCTGCATCTTCTTCCATCATATCCGTCAATGCAGGATTAGCCATTTCTGAATTCCTTTAGCTGCAAACTAACACAACACAACGATACAGTACACTGTAGCAGAGACAATGCACTGTTGACTTATATTGTCTCTGCTGTTGACTGTAGTCATGGAGGAAGGAATTATATGGAGGAGAAGTGACGTTAAATCGGTGAAGCAAGCACTAAACTCTCCCGCATGGTGGCAGCACCGGCTGCGACCATATGGCGCTTCCCAACAATTAAGGTGTTCACATTGTGGTAGATGCAGTGATTATTTCATTTAGTATTGTGTATAAGTGTTTAAAAATGCCAGCTTGTGTTGCGTACGGTTGCACAAATAGGCCAGACAGGAAAGAACCTGGAATATCATTTCATAAGTAAGTTGAATTGAATTATCGTTGTTGAAGTGAGTGGTAGACACCGCAAACTTTGCAGCACGTCTATAAATATTTAGTCATAGCTCTCAATGGGATGACTTTGTTCTCAAATTTTTCTTGGTGTAGTGTAGAAAATCAGCAAACTTGCTATTTTGCACATAATAGACTAGCATTATTTTTTAACGAGTGTTTAAAATGAGATTTAAAGGGGCGTGTTTTACTTCGCGATTCAGTGAATTTACTATTACGATTTCTTTCGTCACGTTGCTGATTATACTGACAATGGATGATGAAATTAACTGTTATGTGAGAAGCTGTGAGTTTTATTAATTTTTTAAATAGCTATTTCAGGCCATTGACTTAGGTTATTTTTAAAGCTTCATATAAGACTTGTTTCTGTTTGTAAATACGTCTATACCTATTTTTACCGATTTTGAAATCTTTCTCATCTATTTATGTCGAAACAGGTTCATGCAGAAATAAAAATGGGCTTCATAAATAAAGAAGTTATTGGCCTTTGAACAAAATCAATTTGGGGAATGTGTTTCTAATTTAGTCTCTTTTTTTGTACAACATTCCCCCCCCCGTATCTAAATCTAACTGAGAGATAATTTTTTTACAATTGTCCTAATAAGTAGGGCTGTGAAATTAGACAACACATCTTGATCAAGAGAATGTTCATTATGGTGACTGAATAAACATTTTATTTCTGGTACCAGCCTACAAAATGTCTGGGTTGCTCATCCCTAGAGTGGGTCCTCTTACTTTTTTTCTGGTCTAGGACACATTTCAGACTAACCACAAGTGGTAGTAATAAAACTGAAATATCCATTCTGCATGTCAACCATGTAATCATTGTGGCGTTGACAGAATTAATTTTTGGTCCAGCCTGCATCCAAACCTAAACCCCTCAATTTGGATGTTGTATATCCCCCACACTAAGCAAGATATCGAAAACATTTATTCCTTATTATCGAGTTTTTTCGTCGTGTTACATAAGAATCCATCATTAAATTTGACTTTTGCGAAATTTTTTCTTCTGTATTTCAACTCAAGACACCTCACTTTTGAGACAGTATATCTCGAGAACTAGGTAAAATATCGAAAAATTTTACTCTTTATTTTTTATTTGTCTCGTCTTTTTAAATAAAAATTCATCATAAAATTTGATTTTGAATAATTTTTTCTTCTGAATTTCAACCAAAACCATTTCACATTTGAGACAGAATATCTCGAAAACTAAGCAGGATATCAAAAAATTTTATTCTTCATTTTTTATTTGTCTCATCGAGTTACATAATAATCCATCACCAGATTGCGGCGTCACGTTTATCCTAGAGTCCCCTTGAGGTGTTTGTTCATATTCCCCGTGTTTGTTGGGAAGCGGTCAAGCCCCCACCACTCCGGCCATGCCCCCCCACTCCTCCGCCGGCCTGCTTCACTCCCATGCGTGGTAAAGGTCTCTTGCGTCGTCTCCATATTATTCCTTCCTCCATGACTGTAGTGTACAGCGAACCAACAACAAATTGTTAGATCATAGATGCAACAAGACGCATCACATAATTGTTTGTTTATTTCAAAGATATTCCACACTATGACCTCCTAACCATGGAGGAACCAGAGTTGTTTATTCATTAGGAGTTTGAGGAGTCTAAATGGTGTCAACTTATATAAAAAAATTATTTTAACTTCCTTCTAAATTTATTTTTCCGTAAATAGATTCAGCCTACAACAGGACAACGGTTGCTGTACAGATTCCTTAAAATTCAATTGATTTTCAACGCTGCAAAAACCTATCTCCATCATTCATAAAAAGAAAGCTTCCTGGCTGTCAAATACATATTTCGCGCAAGAAATTCGAATTCATTCGAAGCGATATTTCAACACAACATTTCGAAAGTTATGTTACAATTTATTCATTGAGAAAATTGTGAACATATATACAGCTGATTGTCAGTGTCTGAAATAAAATAAATTGTGGTCTTAACGTCGCAACAATACTTAAAGTGTTCATATAAGAGAGCTACTGGGTCATACATTTGTTTTTACCAAAACTGAAGTGAGAAAGACGCATTAATTATTAACGGTGTGAAAGTTATTTGATTTATGTTACCTTGGTTGTTCGGATGTAACCGGGTCAATTTATCGAAAGCTCACGTTTAACAAACAAGATAAGGTTTCTGTGTAGGGTAAAACCAAGAACTTCTTGCAGACAACTCTTTAAGAAACTCAATATTCTTACAATGTATTCTCAGTATATATATTCTCTCATGAGCTTTGTCATAGAAAATTTTAACCTGTTTACACCTAATTCACAGGTACACAGTTTCAATACAAGAAACAGAAATAACTTGCATAAAACACAAACATCTCTGTCATTAGTACAAAGAGGAGTTAATTATTCTGGGATACATCTGTTTAATAAACTACCTAATCGTATAAAACAGCTTTCAGATAATAAAGATGCATTTAAACAAAAACTTAGAGATTATCTTAATGGCAACTCCTTCTACTCCATTCAAGAATTTGACGAAAATAATTAATTGTACTCATTATGACGTTTGCAAAACTCAGTTGCAAAAATGTATGTTTATTATTATTTCTTGTATTTGTAAAATATGTATATATATATATTTACTATGATATGACTCATATTATGTGTATATGTATCAACAATGACATGTTTCACATCCCAGAGGTACTCCCTCAGCAGGGATCCATGGAACAAGATTGATAAATAAAAAAATAAAAAATAAAAATAAATAAAATCGACAACGACCGCGGGCGTCTGCGCATCCATTTATTGTTTTATGTTGTTTATTTCATCTTTCCTCAATATAATTTTGATTAATTTTAACTTAATTCTGATGGATCGCAAGCAAACAATCGTGGAAATTTCACTTCACACTCATTTTTCCTTTCTTTACTATTCTTATCTTAAATTATATGCGTTTAATTTTCCCACCTACCTTCTCCTAAGAATTTTAATTTTAAATTTTTTCCTTGTGTTTGAAAAAATAATGGTAGTTTATGCCCATTCCTAACTTACATACCTACAAAAGAAAATTTTCCATTCCTTTATGCTTCAAAACTAGAGAAACTTAGTGGCCATGGCCAACTTTTCCGTTCCATGCAATACTCTTCAATTCATTTGCCAATATCCACCCAAGCCTCATCAGCAATACATAACTTGTTTACTCCCAGCACTCCCCCTCTCTTCCAATAACTCCCAGTTCAGCCCCTTTATTATTGCGTCCTGTGTTAATTTATTCAAACAAATCTACCTACACTCTGTTGCACCGAAAATGTGGGCACCATCCTGCATCACCGAATTCAACCAAAGATCTGACCAAATTTTGTAACACAATTATTGTTATTAATTTCATTGCGATGAATCAAGTGCTCCAGTAGTAATTCACTTAGTTATCTAATTACCCCTTTTTATTTTATTTTTCAAAATTATCTTATATAATTTGAGTGTAAAATTTTTCCACACCTAATTTTCGATTTACGAATTACAATTTTAAATTCCTTCAGCGTTTTTGGTAAATTATTCATCACTGTATCTGAAGCATCTATGATAAATTGTCTCATAACTCTCCCATGGAAAAATTTAATACTTCTTCCTAGATATTGTTTATTATCGAATGTTAGGCCTTCACCGAGCAATTAATTCCCACCCTACGATTAAAAAACTTTTAATATCCGTGTTCGTAGTAAGCTGACTCTTCTTTGCAATTATCTTCATTCGTGTTGAGCTACCCAGCTACATATCCTGAGCAGGTCACCCTGCGGCGGTTCACCCACTTTTCCCATTTTGATGCTATTATGTACAATTATGTTGTCTGCAAACAAAATCTAACTTCTGAGTGTAAACCAACAGAACCATTCATTAGAGTAATGATCTCAGTACACAACTATGTAGCAGTTTCATTATCACTTCCACCACTTTTGCGTTTCCTACACTGACTCTTTGCTATTTATCTTTTAGTAATTGTTCTACTCTGGTGTCTGTAAGATACTCTGTAATGCTTCGCGTTAATAACATATATGCAAATTAGAGAAAAAAAGGAACTACGTAACTACACCTACCTATTGCCAACTGGAAGTCATCCAATCATTTGGCGTAATGATATATGGCCCTGTTTCGTTTAACTTTCCTGGGTGGGTGAACGGTTGTCGTTCTGGCCTCGCATCCGGTAGGACGCAGGTTCGAATCCCCTTCCAGGCATCCAGATTTGGGTTTTCCATGGTTTCCCCAAATCACAGCAGGCGAATTATGGAAGGATGCTTCCTTCGAAAAGGACATGGCCGAATTCCTTCCCGTTCCTTGGCCCCACTCCTTACCTGCCTGCCTCTGATGACCTCCACGTCAAAGAGACCTAAAGCTGTAAGTAATAAAAAAAAAACCAAAATGGTGAGCAATTGCTGGTCCGTGAGTAATGTACTCCCAATATCCTGTGTGCGGTTAGAAACACCGTGCTTTCCGACACAGCGTTTCCAGGCAATAAGGTATTATAAGGTCAAAAGCTCTGCTGTCGTCATGAGGTGTTTCTCATGACGACGGCAGAGCTAGGTGTCGAAACGTCGTGTTTATACAACACCATCCGGCTGGACTCCCGAGAGGATTACATTGCATCAGAACGCAGGGAAAGTCTCCACTCACAGAGCCAACATTAGATTAATACGTTCACAATTCCATTCTCAAGTTTTTGAACAAATTTGTGTTTCAATGGTTGAAGTCTTACATTTACTCATATACCCTGATTCCTTTTCCAACAATTCAATAATTTCAGTGCTTAGAAAATAATAGGGTATCGCTATAACTACCATGCCAAAAAAAAAAAATGACATCACAACATCTGTATGTAGCGTTTTGCTATAGTGGGAGTCGTATTGCGGTGGAATACTAAAAATAAGTGAGTAATCAGTTTACATGTCCGACAGTTTGATACTATCCCTGTAAGTTTTCTTATATATTCCAAGTTGTGGTTTACAATCAAGCCATTATTAATGGCCTAACTAATTCTGATTCTAAAGTCTTAATAGTTAGCAAATTGATAAGAATTAGTTACAAAAGCAATTATTTTAAAGTTCACTGTGTAGAAAATAAATAATATATAATTAATTTTAGAAATTTCCTGGATATCGCAAACTGGAGTCGTGTTTGCAAAACACAATGTACGAATGAAAAATACCTTTTTTTAAAAAATTGTCTCGAATAGTTTTTAAACCTGCTTCCCCATGAAGTGGTGTCCCAAACAACAAAAAACAAGGATAATTATATTTATTTTAGATCTACCTCTAAGGGGCAACGTTAAAGAGGTGGCAAATTTAAAGAATCGATCCACACTACACCGGGCGGCAAATGCCTGTTTGAAGGGGCGCCAATCTCAAGTTTTTTCCCCAAATCGGAAAAATTCGCAGATCCGCCACTGTGTACTGGATAGGATATTTACCTGGGTAGGGCCATGGAGGAATGAATATATAGACATGACGCAAGGGACCTTCACCACACCCTGCAGTGAAACTACGGGTAGAAAGAAGTGGGGTGCGGAGGCCGCCATATTGCTCGGCCGTAGAAACGCGGGGAATAGGCACAAAAACCTCAACGGAATCATAAGACAACTGTGGCACTGCAATTTGACGATGGATTATTATGTAACTCGACAAGACAGATAAAAAATGTAGAATAAAATTTTTTGATATCGTGCTCAATTCTCGAGATATACTTTCTCAAATGTGAGGAGTATTGGGTTGGAATTCAGAAGAAAAATTTCTCTAAGGAAAAATTTGATGATAGATTCTTATGTAACACGACGCGAAATATCAAAAGTGAAGAATAAATTTCTTCGCTATCGCGCTTAGTTCTCTAGATATGCTGTCTCCAAATTGGGGTGTTTAGGGTAGGTTAAGTCAATGTTTTGAACTATTAAAAAAAATTGAACCCTTCAAAAGACCTCAGAAGATATTGTGTTATGTAACTTTGCCAACAACATCAGTGCATTTATCTTTAATTTAATTTAATTTAATTTGATTGCAATGGAGCACAGGCTCCGGTGGCAATTTCCCTACACACCCATCTTCCCCCTATCCTGCACCTACCTACATTTATTTACCCTCTACAAATTTTATCTTTAAATTCTTTCAAAGTTTTCGGTAAATTATTCATCATTTCTCTTCTTACCACACACGAAAAGTCAGAAGTTAGATGGGAGTAGTTTACATCCCGGTACACGTTGTGTCACTAACATCTAACAACTAATAATAAATAAATTGTTTGTACCCTTCTGGTACACGCCGCATTTCAACCTACCCACATTTACACTAATATTGTCGCTACAAAATCGAACTATATGAACAGATCTAATGACATGAAATGCATCGCCCTACATTTCGGGTAACAAAAACGTTTGCTTCATTAAGTTTGGTAGTTCACACAGCAAAAATTATAACAATTAATTTCATTATACACTTTCAGTGTAAACTGAAATTGGACTAAAGCATGCATATTCACTGTATCGCGATGTAAACTTGACCCGCTTAAATTAGACTTTCAAATCCTGTTTACAATAAGGCTAACCTTTTAGGTGCAAAGTAGTAACATATGCTACACTAAACCAACAAACATTTGAGAACGATATCATCCTAGCAATGAATAAATTTATAGCAATAGGCTCTAATCTTGCAGTTATCTATCAAACACTTCAAGAATAATAATTAGAAAGTGATTTAGTTACGAAACATTATTCCAGGTTTTTCTTATCTTGTCTGTTTGTGCAACCGTATGCAATACAACTTGGCATTATAAAAAACTTTGAAATATTAGAAAATGAAATGTCCACAGCAGCAAACACAGTGCAAACAACCCAATGTTTTGGGATGATTCCTATGGCCGCCGCGCATGCGCAGTAGGAGACAAGTTTTATATGAGGTTTCACCAATTTAGCGTTATTACGTCTCCATATATTCCTTCCTCCATGGATAGGGCCACGTGTGATGATGATAAATGCAAAGAAGAGTCAGCTTACTAGCGTGGAGGAAAGAAATATATGGAGACGACACAAGAGACCTTCTCCACCTAGGAATTTCGGGCCCTACAATCTAGCCGGGCGGATTCTTTGGCTTCGAGGCCTGGGGGCCCCTGCAGCCGGTGATCGGGGCCCCCCCTCAGCTGGCGGACCCGGGTACAATTGACCCGCTTACCCCCCCTAACGCCGGCCCTGTCTCCACGCATTGAAGTGACGCCGGGTGGAGGAGGAGTGGGGGGGCTAGGCCGCATCCATACAGACACGGGGTATATGTACAAAAACCTCAAGGGGACTCTAGCATAAACGTAACGCCGCAATATGGTGATGGATTATTATGTAACTCGATAAGACAAATAAAAAATGAAGAACAATTTTTTTTGAACTCCTGCTTAGTTTTCGAGATATTCTGTCTCAAATGTGAAATGTTTTTGGCGAAAATTCAGAAGAAAAAATTGGTCAAAGTCAAATTTGATGATTGATTCTTATTTAAAAAGACGCGACAAATAAAAATAAAGAATAAAAATTTTCGATATCTCGTCTAGTTCTCGAGATACTGTATCAAAAGTGAGGTGTCTTGAGTTGAAATGCAGAAGAAAAATTTCGCAAAAGTCAAATTTAATAATCGATTCTTATGTAACACGACGAGACAAATCTAAAATAAAGAATAAAATTTTTTCTATATCTTGGTTAGTTTTCGGGAAATACTGGGATTTTGTTGATAAACGGCCTGGACCAAAAATTAATTCTGCCAAAGCCACAATGAATTACATGGTGGACATGCAGAATGGATATTTCAGTTTTTTTACTACCACTTGTGGTTAGGTTGAAATGCGACCTAGACCAGAATAAAAATAGTTATCCTTTTACCATACATCGTAAGCTTAATTGGGAATAACTGGAAGTAGTTTCCATCGCGATACACGTTTTGTCACTAGCATGGTTATCATGAAATTACTAACAATAATACATAAATTCTTTGCCCCTTCTGGAACAACAAAACAATTCTGGTATAGACTGCGTTTAGACCTAACCACAATCTCTATTAAACTGCCGCTACAGAATCAAACTATGTAGACATACCCACACACGCGTATTTGAATCGCAAACTGCATTTGGGGTAACAACATCGTTTGCTTCATCAAGATTCCTAGATTGCATAGCATAATTTAACACATTTAATTTCATCATACACTGTCAGTATAAACTGCAACGTGACGAAAGAAATCGTAATACTAAATTCACTGAATCGGAGATGTAAAAATTACCCCCTTTAAATCTTATTTTCAACACTCGTTAAAAAGTAATGGTAGTATGTTATGTGCAAAATAGCAAGATATGCTGATTTTCTACACTACACCAACAAAAATTTGAGAACAAAGTCATCCCATTGAGAGCTATGACTAAATATTTATAAACAGGCCCACTTCAACAACAATAATTAGAATTCAACTTACTTATGAAAAGATATTCCAGGTTCTTTCCTCTCTTGCTTATTTGTGCAACCGTATGCAACACAAGATGGCATTATAAAACACTTATACACATTACAAAATGAAATAATCACAGCATCAAACACAATGTGAACTTTCCATTTGTTTGGGTTCGCAATATCGCCGCTGCCGCCACCGCGCATGCGCGAGAGTTTAGAGCCAGCGTCACAGATTTAACGTCACTTCTCCTCCATATATTTCATTCCTCCATGCTTACTAGCTACAAAGATAAAAAAACTATGGATTGATTATGATTGTAAGGTGAGGAATGAATTACTTGTTGAAGAAATGCAATAAAATTTGATAAGAAATTCAATTGGGTAGGACACATGGGATAGGAAGTAGGAAAAGGTTTCAAAATCCTTCACTTGGAGTGGGTGATGAGGGGTTGTAACAGAGTAGTGAGGGAAATGAGTTACAAAACTTTGGTCAGACCATTGCTTGATTGTAATGATTTAATATGGGACCCACATTTTGGTTAACAAATACAGGAGTTAGAGGGGGTACAAAGGAATGCTGGATTTTTCTCTGGAATTTCCTGGAGAATATATACAGTAACTGTTAAAATAATGGAGTTGGAACTGAATTCATTGGACAGGAGGAAGGTGAAGATAGTCATGGAGTATACAAAGCGTATATTGTTTATGAGACGTGGAAAGATATTGATGGAAGAATGAGCAGAGGTACATGCAGCGGAGAAGACGACCATGATGACAACCGACACTCGATTTTAGGCGCAATGGTGTGGGAAAATTTCCTTTTACAGGCAAGTCAGCCAGGAATTGTAAGAAATTACCAAGAGAAGTGTTTAATGATATACAAAACACCCTGAACGAATTTTAAGTTTAAATCACGATCTGTGGACAGCACGTTGCTCTTCTAGCGCCAGTATCAAAGATACTGCCAGCAGCTGATGGCTTCACCCCAGGGCCGCATAAGAGCAGCCTACCTAGTCTGTACAGCCGGAGGAACCCGCTCCACATATATATATATTCTTTATAACTGGAATGTTAAACCCCGTTTATTATTCTGATTTACAAATTTTAATTTTAAATTCCTTAAACGTTTTTGGAAAATTATTCATAACTTCACTTGGTAATTTTTCCCAATCCCTGACACCCTTACTAACAAAAGAAAATTTTCCAACTCCCTTATGCGTGAAATCGAGCGCCAGCTTGTGGTCATGGTCACCTTTCCCCTTTCCATGCACTGTTCCTACTTCTTTGAAGAATATCCCTCCAAGCCCCATCGCCAACATATGCCCTGTACATTTCAAGCACTCTCTTTACCCTCCTATTTTCCCCTAATGAGTCCCAACCCAGTTTCTTTATCATATCAGTTAATGACTGGGTCCTGCGATAATTTCCACAAACAAATGTAGCTGCTCTTCTTTGCATACCTTCCAACTCCTGTATTTGATAATCAAAATGTGGATCCAATCATATTCAACCAAAGTTTTTTAATTCAATTCCCTAACTTCTCTGGTACATCGTCTCAGCACCCTCTCCAGTAAATTAAGGATTTTGTAACCTTTTCTTACCACCTGCCCAATGTGTTCTGTCCAATTGAGTTTGTTATCAAATGTTATGTCAAGATATTTAGTCTTCTCGAATTCAACAAGCAATTCTGACCCCACCTTATAATCATAATAAACTTTTAGTTTTTTATCTGTGTACTTTGTAAGCTGACTATTCTTGGAATTTATCTACATTCCATATTGACCAACCCATATATATATTCTATCCAGTTCACACTGCAACTGTTCACAGTTTTCACCTGTTTTGATCCTATTGTATACTATTTAACCATCAGCAAGATACCTAGATGGCCGTAGTCCATCAACACAGTCATTCTTTAGATTAATAAACAGCAACGGTCCCAATACACTACCCTGTGGCACACCCATATTTACTCCACCTCATTTGGTAATGTATTTCCTACTCTAACAGTTTATTTAAAACCATTTTGTGCCCATGAAATATGTCGCAGCTTGGACTTGGCGTGGTATACAAGCAGCTCCACGGCGGTCATGGCGGCGTGGGGGTGTCTGCCAGTGCCCTGAAGCCCGCGCACTCGTGGGTGCTCCATGCACTAGTGACAACGCACGCCGAGGCGGTCGTCATCGACACTCACCGCGACGTCGCGATGCTGGAGGCCTGCTTGACTCTAACTGGTTGGGCTAGGTCACATAATGCCGAAAACAGCATGCAGCTCCTCTTTCGCATCACACAGACTGGTTTTGTTCTTCAAAATAAAAAAAGAGCAACTGAGTATTGTGTTTACGCGCCCCGCTCTATGAGATGGACCTGCGGCGACACTCCGCAGTACGCCACCACATCGCAGACATTGCGCACCCACTCGGAACCACAACCAGCACACGGCAGGTGGCAGCACGGCCAGAATCGCAGAAATCAGGCCAAAATATAAAAAGTGGTTCAATTTGTATCAAAGTTTGTTTGTAAAGGTTATCGAAGTTGGTGATTAAGAATATGGTATCAAAAAGTGAAAAAAGAAAATGGCGGACAAATATTGATAAAAGTCTTTTGATTCATACAAAAGTAATTTTTTGGGATTTATCGAGATTGATAATGAAGATTATGACTTCCAATATTTAAAAACATATTGGATCAAAGATGGCGGACAAAATTTGGTAAAATTATTTTTATTTATATAAAAGTCAATATTTAGAGGTTGTTGTACTTAATCATTAAAAATATAAGCTCAAAAAATGGAAAGCTCGAAAAAGTACCAAATAGAGTATAGAAGATAGTATAAAATATTACAAAAAAGAATTTTATTTCAGTTACAGTTATTCATTTAGTAAATTGTTTGTGACTATACAATAATTAAAAGTTGTCGTTTTCTTCTTCTTCTTTATCTTCATTATCATTTTCTTCTGCATCTTCAGCTGAATCGTCGTCATTTTCAAAGACTCTTTCCTCATTATATACATCGGAATCTTCATAATCTTCCGGCACAGGAACTAAGAGGGCAACGGCTTATGACGACAAACTCTTCAGTTTGTTTGATGATTTGCGCAAAGAAGAAATGTGGAAGTCTGTGGTTGCCAACAATCTCCTGAATACATCTTCCTTACTCTTAAGTCCGGAAAACTTTCGAGAAAAACTTATGCAATATTGCTTTATCAACTTATTGGTTGATTCTTGAGCATCCTCTGACAGTTCACATAATTATTAATTTATTTAATACTTATTTCTTAACACGTATTTGAAAGTTTTAAAAAGTAACCCCACAAAGTATGTAGAATATTTGTGTTTAAAAAAAATGTTCTTTTTCATAATTACTAATGAAAAAATTAACATAAATAATTTCATTTTAAAAAATAACCAAACATTTTGCAAGCGTCACTTAAAACGTTGTTCAAAGCCGGATTTGGTACTAGTAGGTGGATTTGATGGTTAATTTACTAAGGTTATAATATATACTTGCGGAGACAGTGCAAGAGAAAGCTGAATATCGCAGAATTCGTAACTTATCTCAATTTTTTAATCACATTTTAAAATTTTCTCGCGCATTTTCCCATATTAAGTTAATCAAAAAGTGTAATTAATGATTTAATAATGAAATAAATGTATTTTAATTAGTACATACTGGAACACTGTCCATATTTAAAATATTCGTTTCACTTACACAGAACAGAAATATTTATCTTTAACGACAAGACTATTTTGTAGCCTGGTCGGCTGCATGCACCGCTAGCAATGAAGTGCCGACTTTGACATGAAATATAAAGGAGGAAATGAACAATTGATCGTCCAAACATTCGGTATTCAGCAGTTCCAACATTACTGAAACCAACCTGATAGTCGAAAATTCCCATCCAGAAACTTTTTTTTGTTTTCCTTTTTGGTCACGTTTTCAAGATTCTGGCCCACTGTGCGGCCGTTTGATCCCGACGAACCAGCCGCCAGAGGGCAGCGCTGCAGCGTGCAAACGACAGCGCTCGCCGGCCAAGAGGAAGAGGCCCCAGTGGCTCGACAGTCATCAGTCAGTCGTCGCACTCGCAGGTGTCTAGGTGGTGTCGCGGAAGTGCTCTCCCGGAACAACACGCTAGTGGACATTCAGCTTTCCAGTATTCAATGTAATGTGCATGTATTGTATTACTCGTGGCTTACAATATATTGATTCATTCATTCATTTTATTTGGTCCTATACATCAGTTATATACAATTTGTACAATGAATTAGGACAAGTCAAGGTATATTACAGTCTATATTATTTCTACCTTTCTTAACAATTTAATGCCTTAAATTAACTGTAAATCTATTCATTTTCTACTCATACTTTTTTTGTCAATCATTTACTTTTCATACATTTGTTACATGTCATTGACAAATATGTGTTACCATATAATTACAAACTATTAATATAAACAACTTTTTACACTGTCATTCCTTCCTTTGTTCCATCAGTTAAATATTCTTTGAGTGAGTAGAAGGCTTTATCACATAGATAAGAGTACTCTTTAAGTTTATGCTTGAACTGCTCAGTCTTCTTACCAATTAATCTTAAATCTGAAGGAAGCTTATTGAACAGTTTGGTTCCAGAATACGAAGGACATGTTTCAATTTGTGTGTGTGTGTGTGTACTGTAAGGGAACCAAGATGATAGACAACAGGATTTAAATTTTATTGGGAATTGGTACGTAAATTTTGTCATTGTACGTGCGAGTTATAAGTTGCTTAGAAGTAGCTGCCTGCAGCCAGAGCGGATGCGCTATCACGCAGCAGTCACGTGGTGACGCTCTGTGTCAGCAGCTTTAGGCTCGCTACAGAACTAGCACGCGCGCACGCTGCAGTCTGTCTTCATTCTTTACGGGACAGCACGCAGTAATCATGTAGTCGCTTACAGAAGGTAAGGCACGCAGCAGCCCAGTTTGGTCTCCAAGTCAGTTAGTTTGTCTCTAAAAGTATTCAGTCCTTGTCGCGGTCATTTCTAAAGTGTTCGGGTTGCCTTTAATATGGATAATATGCCGTAAAGTAGCTCAAACTGCCCCAGTGTAACTTGTTTAGTTGGTTAAGGTTCCTTTTATATGTGTTGGTAGACGTTGCCGCCAGTTATTAGAATTATTCAATCACCGTTGAAGTTCGGTGGATATTGTGTATGTGTGTGTGAGAGAGAGCGGCCTATTTGTTGTTAATGTTTGTGAAGTAATAAGCAAGTAGGAAGCATTGGTTGGAGCAAAGGCAGTAATTATGTGATAACCTTTGAGCAGTAAATTCAGTTATTAATGCAAAGACGTGTCATCTTCTCTTTGGTGTCAATTATATGGTAAACGGACAAATTTTACGTTAGGTTTTTATATTAAATTATTTGTAACTTAATCCGCACACGTTTGGTCTCATATAACACTCGTAGACTAATGAATCCACGCCCCACATCCTGCTATTAAATTGTGTTTCAGAATAATATTGTTAATTTAATATTTTGGTAATGGAAGTAATATCATAAAGAGTGAACGGCAGGGCCAGAGCTAGGAATTTCGGGCCTGGGGTAAAATGTGCGACAAACCGGGCGACAATGGCCTGAGGGCCCCTACAGTCGGTGATCGGGGCCCCCAATCGGCCGGCGGGCCCGGGTAATTTTGACCCGCTTACCCCCCCCCCCCCCCCAACGACGGCCCTGGTGATCGGAAAAATAATTCCACATCGTAAGCAAGTGAAAATCTATCGCAGTTTGGTATTCTCTGAGTAATCAAAGCCTATCTGGTGTCAGATCCTGATATAAATTGCTAGACATAACACCTTCTGGCTAATCACCTTCCCCCCCCCCTTTCCTTTGCAACTAAACTTAATGTTGAATGAAAGTCTTTAGTAATGTTGAATAATTAATATAATAGCAACCACTCGACACATCCCATTTACAGTACATATGAATTGAAATTAGTTTTATTATGTTTTTCATATTTGTGAGTCAAAGCAGTATAGTCTTATATATGTATGTATATATATACAGGGGAATGTTATAATCTTAAAATGTTCAAAATATTTTTTAAATTAAACCATTCTTTTTTCTTTTAGTATTGTTCTAATTATATGTTTTTCCTATTTTTAATATTCTCGTCATACTATTTTCTGTGGGTCTTCCCCATGCTGATATACCATATCTCAGTTGGCTTTCAAAAAGTGAGAAATAGATAGTCAACAGAATATACCTAGTGCAGAATATCTTCACAACGTATCGAGTTGTCGTGTTCGATTTGAATCTGTTTCCTGTGTCAGTAACATTATTTATGTGGGGCAACCCTGCCCACAAATGTATTCAGTGTAAAGCATATGGCACCTTCAGAAGTTTGTAAAGGTATCGTAAGCGCCTAGCAGCTATACCTCAACAATGCGACATCTTCACCGCGATTGCTCGCCGTGTTTTTGCCCTTACCGCGGGATGCGCCCTGCGCCCAGGTACTTAGCGCACCTCACACCGAAAAAACATCAAAACACAGCTGTCACTGATTACAACAAAACTGGCGGGTGTCTTTCGACCGCAGCTATGGTGCGCGGAGCGTAGCGTCTCAGAAGAATACTGAAGATAAAATGGCAAGACCGCCGAACAAATGTCACAATCAAATACCACAAGCATTGAAGAGAGAATAATTAAGCAGCAACTGCGATGGGTTGAACACGTCTTTCGAATGACGAACAGTCGCCTCCTAAAACAAATAATGTATTAGCAACTAAAGAGCGGGCAGCGAAATGGAGGAGGACAAACAAAGCGATGCGGCTATTGACTTAAAGCCAATATTAAGGACTGTCTGATGAATACAAATAATCGCGAGGAAGCAGCCTCTAATCCAGGGGTGGCCAACCCGTGGAACATTTTTCCGACCCGCGAGATTAGTCGCACTTTAACAAAATATTTTTATATTTAATTTTTAATGTTATATATTTCTTTACATTGTGCGTTTTGTATCATTATTATTATATTATCTATATTTACATATGTTTCAATTTTTCACCCCCCCCCCCCCCCTCCCAAAAATGTCTCTATTGGGTATATATTGATTTTAAATGCGGTCCGTGGAGTTATGATCCACATCAAAAGTTGTCCGCAAGATCATTTGGGTTGGACACCCCTGCTCTAATCAATCTGCATGGCGACAAATGGTTAACGATACATCACAGCACTATGAAGAGTAACTACGACAAGTAGAATCCGACGAAAGAAATCGTAGGAAGAAGCAGGACAAGTTGAGAAGTCATTTCGCCACGCTCTCATGCTGTCGTGCGCCATAGACACTGCTATTCTAAAACTGGACTTATTAGCCTTCCTTTAACACATGTAATTGAAAGATAATTTGTCTCGGCTAGTCACAGAGAAAGGGTAGGGCGTGGACAATTCATGGAGGAAAGAAATATATTGAGACGAGGCAAGAGACCTTCACCACGCATTGAAGTGACGCCGGGCGGAGGAGGAGTGGGGGGGCTAGGCCGAACCCATACAGACACGGGGTATATGTACAAAAACCTCAAGGGGACTCTAGGATAAATGTGACGCCGCAATCTGTTGATGGTTTATTATGTAACTCGATGAGACAAATAAAAAATTAAGAATAAAATTTTTTGATATCCTGCTTAGTTTTCAAGATATTCTGTCTCAAATGTGAGATGTTTTTGGTTGAAATTCAGAAGAAACAATTGGTCAAAGTCAAATTTGATGATAGATTCCTATTAAAAAAACCAGACAAATAAAAAATAAGGAATAAAATTTTTCGATATCTCGCCTAGTTCTCGAGAAATACTGTCTCAAAAGTGATTTGAATTGCAGAAGAAAAATTTCGCAAAAAGTCAAATTCGAAAATAAAGACTAAAATTTTTCTATATCTTGCTTAGTCTTTGGGATATACTGTCTCCAAATAGCAATTGTATGGATAGGTAATATGGCCGCCGCCGCCACCGCGCATGCGCAGTATCAGCCGAGAGTTTAGAGGCGGCGTCGCAGAATAAGCGGTATTTCCTCTATGGGATAATTAGGGCGTGCTGTGTCCAGTGTCGTTGGTGAACTCTTTCTTGTGCTTTGCTTTACCTCCTGCGAGCTGGCCGGAGCTACGTGATGAGCTGGATTCCGCCCCGCCCTGGTGACGTCTCCAACAACAAAAAACAGCCAGCCTGCCTATGGAATGCTCTTGTCCCTATTCAGGCTGCTCTCAGTGGACGAACCAATCAGCGCCCACTCCAGCGTAAACTTGCACTTGGTAGACGGAAGTACAACAACGAAAAATTAAGTACACGTTTAACTGAGGCCATGTATCCTGTCTATTTGCGCGCCACATTAAACACTCCTTTCACCGCTGAGAAGCTTGGGGTTAAGCCCATGCCCTGTCTCTTCTTTCGAAAGATTCGATTCATCTGTCTGTATCCAATGGACCTATGTACACAGGCGGACGCACGGAATACATCATTCCGTACTGCAGTGATCTCCTCTATTCAGGGCCGCATTTAAACTCTTTTTTTTAGCGTAGGCTGTTAATTTTGTGCCGCCCTTTTCTCATTCATACTTATACTAATCACTAATTTGTATTACCTTTATTAAGTAGCAAACGATTATATGTATATGTAAATGGATGTAGATTAAGAGTGACTTCATTACTTGAAAGTATTCAGATTTAGTCATAAAATAGAAACAAGAAAAATTAATGTTTATTATGAAACAAGAATACCAACAAGAAAATGAATTGTAATACATAATTAGAGTTTTCTACGGGATTTTTGATTGGCGAAGTCATCTATAAGATCAATTTTATGAATAATTGTAACGCCAATGCAATTGAAATTGTTGTTTTATTTTCCGAGCGCGTTTCGCTCCATTTGCGAAGCATCTGCAGCGGTTCTGTCTGTGGGTATTTATATATATTTACATTTGTTCTATTTTACAATTTAAACATGAAAATTGTGGGTTACAGATTTAAGCAACACACAATTTTCATGTTTAAATTGTAAAATAGAACAAATGTAATTACATGTATAAATACCCATAGACAGAACCACTGAAGATGTTTCGCAAATGAAGCGAAACGCGTTCGGAAAATAAAACAACAATTTCAATTGCATTGGCGTTACAATTATTCATAAAATTGATCCTATCGCAATTGAGGAAATGGCCCACAATATCCAGACATCTATAAGATCATCATAGTTTATGGTGTTCATTATCTCTGCTTCTATATACAGGAGAGCCATAGAGTTAAGTTTTTCTTGAGATAATGAAGACCTCAGGTAATTCTTCACTCGTTTTAAGCGGGAGTGCAAAGTGCTATGCGGAGCGCTATATCCAAGTTCGGGTAAATGTTACACAGAGATTGCTTCCTCAAAAACCTGGAGATATCAAGTAACGAATTTGACTGAGATTTCTCTGCAATCTTATTATATGAAACGTGACTGAAAATGTATACATTCCTGAACCAGATCATCCTCTAAATGTCGCACGAGAGACAGAGCTTTTCTTGTGACATTTTGTGTTGAAAATTCACCCATTCTAGTCAAACGCGAAAATTTTTCTTGGAAGTTGAGAAATGCATTACGCCTTCTCTCTGGCTCGGTTTCGGTACAGTTCAATGCATGTTCCTTAAAAATTTCAAAGAATTTAATTCATTATTAGCTGAGAAGTGACCAGTTAAGTATCAAAAATCATTGACTTTTCAACGAGTTTTTCAATAAAATTAAGACTTTCGAGCGCTCGGGGACTTTCAACATCCAGATACTCAATTAATTAAATCTTAGATCATACTTAAGTATTTTAATCATAGAAATCATGAAATGTAAGTCTGTCAGCAGAAAGTTACCTCTGTCTATAGAGTCTTCCTTCGGAAATATACGACGGGCTACAGACTGCGTTGAACAAGATAGAAAGTCAGGAAACTAATGAAGAATTAAATTAATAATTTAGCTAATTGTTCGCTGTCACCACTTACCTAAATGAAAATTGATAGTAAACATATTTTTCTTTTCCATTAATTGTTCCGAGTTTGTCACTTCACTGCTAGATGTCACCACTTAAATGAAAATTTACAGTAGACGTTTTTCTATTATGTTTATAATCACACACAGGGCTTACTGAAGCGGGCACCCTAGGAAATTTGCCTCCCCTAAAACGCTGCCGCCCCTGGACTTAAGCCTATACAGCCTAATGGGAAATCCAGCACTGCCTCTAGTAATAACTAACGGTCGCCATGCCTGAGTGGCTCCCTCAATAAAAAATACCACCGTCGGCAGTCACTTGTCAATGGTGGCTGAGTTTGTGACCGCTGAATCGTCGTGTTTTATAGGGCGAATCACCCGGCTCGCTACCTGAGAACATTTTATTCGTTACAACGCCAAAAAAACCTCGTCTTACAAAGGTTTCAAAATTCTGCACTTGTTGGAGAGAGTGCTGGAGGGATGTACGAGAGAAGTAAAGGAATTGAGTTACAAAACATTGCTTGAATATGGTAGCGTAGTATTGGACCCACATTTTGAGTATCAAGTACACGAGTTGGAGAGGGTGCAAAAAAGGGATTTCTTTCTGGAGATTATCGCAGCACCCAGCCTGTAACACATACGATAAAAGAGCTGGAATGGGATTCATTGGAAGACAGGAGGAGGGTGAAGACGGTCATGGGAATGTACAAAGTATATATTGGTGATGTGACATGGAAAGATATTGGTGTAATATGGTAATTGAAAGTAATGCATGGAAGGGAAGAGATGACCATGACCACAAGCTGGCACTCAATTTTAGGCACAAGGGTGTGGGAAGATTTTCTTTTGTAGGTAAGAGGGTCTGGGATAAGTTACCAAGGGAAATGATGAATAATTTACCAAAAATGTTGAAACAATTTATAGGTAAAATTTGTAGAGGGCAAATAATTATTATTATTACCCCGTGATTCACTAAAAGTGTATGCACCTGTCTGAAGGGGTAATAGTTTGGAATGGATATGCGGGATATGGCAGGAGGGGCTATTGTGAGGAACCATCCCAGCATTCGCCTGGAGTGATCCGGGAAAACCATTGAAAACCCAGATCAGGATGGCCATAAATGTAGGTGAGTGGAGGAAAGGTGGAAAATGGTGTGTAGGGAAATTGCCACCAGAGTGTGCGCTCCATTGCAATTTTAATCAAACATTAAATACACATTGATCTTCACATTTATGTCCTTTTCAGTAAATTATTGCACTTTATCCAACAAATCATAGTATGTTTTACTGTGCCATCTTGGGAACTCTCGGAAATCGTCCAGTGTAGTAACGTGTTGTTCACTCATTAAATTTAAAGGAGATCTGGGGTCAATTTTGATACCATTCCCTTGTGACCTGCAGGATGGGGCTTAACTTCAAACCACTCTCTTCCATATAAAAACGGCAGTACTCCATACCAGTGGTGGATCCAGGATTTTGTTTTGGAGGGGGCTAGGATTTGGTTTGGGGGAGGGGGGGATGCTTGACTCGGGGGAGGTGGGGTTCGCCGACAGAAATCTCATATTTCAGATTGCCGAGGTGACCTTGGTGCTTTTGGGGGGGGGGGGGCTTCAGCCCCCTAGACCCCCCCCCCCTCTGGATCCGCCACTGCTCCATACCTCACCAACCAAGCTATACTATAACCAAAATAGTTATAAACAGTATGAAAATAATAAAAAAAGCAACAGAAAGCATCCAGCTGATCAACCAGATGACACCTACTCAGATGTGACATTTATGTTTACAACTCAGTTGCCAACATTTCATTCACAGTAAATATTGACAACAAAGTTGGAAACCAAGTTGATCGTCTATGGCCCCTTTAGCTTTCACCATTCCATCCAATAACTGTAGGTCTTAAATTCAATCCACCATCTTGTCACATATTTCTGAAGGACTCATCCACAATCTTCTTTCCTCACAAATCATTTTCCAAAACTCATTCATTTCGTACTTTATTTTTCTAATTTTTAGCATCCTTCTAAATACTTCTGTAGAATATTAAAAGTGCCAACAGACATTTCTTAAGTTCAAACAAGTTGGTTAGCAATAAAACTCATGTAAAACAATTATAACTTATACAAGGTTACTCGAATAAGCGAAAAAAAACTTTTAAACGGAAGCAAAAGATATATACAAGTTTTTAACACTACATTTACCGATTTAAAAGACTACAAACACTCAAAATTGCACTGAAAATATAGTTACTGGTACATTGTGATCAATTAGTTTTTTAAATGGATATGCCATACACCATACACTGCAGTGCTTCTAAAACAATCCTAACAGTCATTCAGCTGATACAGAACTTTGATTTCCCAAAATATCTCACACTCACAGAAAAAATGCAACACTTCACTTCTGTCTCATACAGAAATTCAATTAATTACAATTAGAGTTAGGTATTGTAATATAACAATTAAAAAATAGTATTAATAATTACCGATATTCCAAACGAATTTGCAGTACACCTTGGACAGAAGAGTTCGAACAGGCCCACTGAAAATGACTGATTTGCTTTGTTACAAGTCGATATAATGAAAATAATTGTGTGGTGTAAAGATTGGCAGTTGGAGTTAAATGCTAAAAAGTGCCAAGTCATGCGTGTAAGTAAAAAGGTGATACCATTTAGCTATGAATATACAATTAATGGTACTGTCCTTAGAATGGTAGATTCCGCTAAATACCTAGGGGGTAATAATTCGTAATAATTTGTCGTGGAATGAGCATATCGAGAATGTAATTGGGAAAGCAAATCGTGTGCTCCGACTTCTAGGCCGTAATTTAAAAAATGCACTCCGGAAGTTAAATCGATTGTATACAAGTCAATAGTACGTCTTCACTTAGAATATTGTTGTTCTGTATGGGGTCCCCATCAAAAGGGGTTAATGGAGGCTTTAGAGAAGGTCCAAAGAAGAGCCGCCCGATTCGTGACAGGTATATATAGTTGGAGGGAAAGCGTAAGTGTGATGTTGAAGGAGTTAGGTTGTGAAGACCTGCAGCACCGAAGGCGTTGCTCTCAACAGAAGCTAATTGAAAAATTCACGACTGACGTATTTCGGAATGACAACCAGCAAATATTGTTACCAGCAACATTTATATCTCGGAATGACCGTGAAAATAAAATAAGAGAAATTGGGGCCAGAACCGATTCATTTCTGTACTCACTTTTACAATGAGCAATTAGAGAGTGGAATAGAAAGGATTTACCGGGCGAGTAAAGTTAAAATCCGACAGGAGCAGCTTTCGATAAAGCACTCCGGCCATCCTGATCTGGGTTTTCTCGGATCACTCCAGATGAATGCTGGGATGGTTCCTCACAATAGCCCATGGGGGCCTCCTGCCATATCCCGTATATCCCTTCCAAACTATCACTCTTTTGGATAGGTGCAATGCACCATGCGCCACACACTTTTTGTGAATTGCAGAGTAATAATAATAATAATTAAAATTAATTAATTAATTTTTATATACAGTTGATATAAACCTTATTTCCAAAAAAAAAAAACTCTTTATTATTTATTCATATTTTTTACATTTCTATTACTATTATTTCTCATCTTTTGAAGGTCATCTTTTTCTTATGTTGTTCTCTTTCTTAAAATTAATTTTTCCGATTGTATTATCCTTACTCCTCACCATTCCAACAGTCTCTTCTATTCCACCACGGACACTTGTGCAAGCTCTGCCACATACCTCTATGTTCTTGAAGAAGGGTTCCGCCTGAGATACTGTGTTTGTTTGTGTGATGTTTTGTGTTGCTGCTGCCCTCCTTGCTTCAGCTTTGGTGAGTGTTGGGTGTGTTTTATCTCTGTTCTCTGTAGATATTGCCTCGTGGTAGTTCTTCCTGCTCCATTGTTAGTGGTAAAAGCAATTGTCATATGTACACAGTAAAAGCTGACACTACAGCATAACAATAAAACAGTTTAGAAATTATGAAGAAGTTATGTGCATTTCTTTATTGATAATTACATTTTTTACTCTTTTTCTTTTAGTCTTCTAATTTTTTATTTTAATTGCAGCAACGATTGGAATAAATTCTGTGAAGTGATGTACAGAAATGGAAGGCTAAATACACCCATCACTCACCAAAGCACTCCTCCCTTCAACAAAAATACCCATCACTCACCAATGTTGAAGTGAGGAGGGCTTATTTAACCTTCCATTTCTATGTGAATATAACTACTCTAAGCGCAACATATTGGTATTCAGCACCACCTCCACGACGTGACATTCCTACTACTGCAGTTTCTGTCGCGCGTCCTACGCTCTCTCCAGGATTTCTCCTGTCCTCCTCCACTGCCTTGACCTCACTGTCCTTCTGCACCTCATTTGTGGTCATCTGATTGGTTGGTTTACTACCTTCCCTTGTGTTCAAGAGCTCTGATAGTCCATAATATTCACAAAATGCAGCAGCAATGTGGTGACAAATTCAGACCTAACCAGTGCTTGCAAGAGCTCACATGCAGTCACTTATTTTCTAACATGAAGTATATGGGGAAAAAAACTTCTCAGGAATCTTATAATAGAAAAATGTATAGTCAGCACAGCCTGCCCCAGAGTCAGGGTTACCAACTGCTGGAGTGATCTAGTGTCTGTAGTAAGTGTATTAGGACATGTCAGCAATTTCTGCAGCTGGCCATTCGGGTACATTCAGACACGTCACATTTCCTCGTTCTCTGATCCTGGCAACCACTAACTTAAATCTGCCATCTTTATTAATATTGTTGTGATCCGTGTGGATTATGATCGCCACTTATAGCTGCTAGTCACGGTCATAATTGCTCTACAGTGTTTCAGGCTACGGCAAGTTCTGTCTACCTTTCGTCAATCAGTCACAGTCCTCAATATGCTCGGTAATGGCCAGGGCCGGCGCTAGGAATTTCGGGCCCAGGGTAAAATGGGTGACCTTTTTTTTTTTCTTTAAAAAAAAAAAGCTCTACAATGGATGGATTCTTCGTTTCTGACTTTCTTCAGCTGGTGATCGGGGCTCCCCATCAGCCGGTGGGCCCAGGTACATTTGACCCGCTTACCCCCCCCTCCCTGCCCTAACCCCAGCCCTGGTACTGGCTTCCTGAAGCTTAGTAGAAGACACGTGGTTATGTAATGGACAAATAACACAGCAGAAAAGCTCCCGTAGGCAGTATCGTCATGATTCTGTCAGTACAATGGTCGTTTATTACAAGATTTCTATGACTAGAATTTTGATAACTGCCACCAGAAGCTCTCCAGATATGAACTAAGATATTGCTTATTAGGTTTCTGTTACTACAGTTGCTGTCAAGAGTGATGGGTTAATATCTGCCAATTAAAAAAAAAAATTCACTCTGCCTTGCTGGTACTAATTTTTTTTTTTACTAATTGATGTCTGCTTGTACCCTTCATTAATAACTAGTGAGTTGCTAATTGCTGCATCATTTCAACATGTCTTGTATTGCTCACAAGTGGTCAGTGCTGCCAATTCTACGGATTTATCCGTAGATCTACGGATTTTCATAAAAAGTTAGGATTTTCGGATTTTGTTACAATATTTACGGATTTTTGATAGTTTTCATTATTTGTTGATTTTCCTTATATTGGTGTTTTGTTAAACTTTGAGTGTATAGTGTTAATGCACTACAGAATTATCAATAACTGTGAATAGTTTCCTTGCAACCGCTCGTGTGACCCAAATATTGAAATAAAGCTCATATTTTGTTTGATTGTAGATTTTATAGATCTTAAAACACAGTAATACAGAACTATCAGCACCATCTTTGTGCACGGTAACACCCTCGTTGGCACGGCTTACAAAACAGTGCCTTCCGAGAACTCCTAACAATATCCGAGAACCAAAGGAGTCGCAGTTTTTAACGTTTCCTGTTTCAGAAGATATGCAAAATTTAATGTCAACAACAAAAATTTTTGGTACCTAAATCAAAAAAAAGTAGGCACAGCAGCAGCAGCAGTGATGAAAGCGACGCTGTATAAAACATATTCAGAGATATTTCTTACTCTCAATCTAGACTATTATTTTGTATTTCAAATTTTAAAGATCTGGAAATAAAAATTCTAAATTTTCACTCTCTCTTCAATAATTATTGTTTCAGTCTTTCAGTTAGCGAGTCTCAGGATTTTTGTACCCAATGTACGGAAATTTTAGCGGCCATCTACAGATATTCAAAGCAAATAGGATAGCAGCACTCCAGGTGGTTTATATTTAACCAGTTTTGTGAACTGTTCTACCTGAAGATATGACAAACAATGACTTCATTGTCTTACCTTATTTATATTATAAAATAACAACTCCTTGATTAATAATATTAATAATAATTCTTGTATATTTTGCACTCCATCAAGATAAGTTTACAAATCACAGACATAAAACAACGTCTGCATTCTTACATTTTGAATATAATAATTCAGAGGTCATAGTAGCCATAAATCACAGATACGAAAATACTTTTAAGGTTCAGTTAAACTACACATTTGAAAATATAAATGCACAACTGCGGTGTGCAGGGTTGATGGCACACCGCAGTACAGAACACTGCACACTGCAGAGAAGGCGTCGCTCACAGAGGACAGCAGCAGAGTGTTCGAGACTGCGAGCTCAGGCGGGCTGCGAGCAGGGCGTCGGCGACGGCAGGGGTGCGTTCTCCTCGAAGATCATCACCAGCTTGCCGTACTCACAGGCGCCACGCTTCTTGCGACGGACCTGCAACAGCGACAGTGCACTAAAATTATTTAAACGTATAGAGTCAATTAAAGAAATACATGATCTTCAGAACTGTTGCAAGGCTCTCAATAATTGGTGTAAAAATAATGACTTACACGTAAATCCATCAAAATGCAAACATATTTCATTTGTGTGAGCGAGTAATAAAATTTTACCAAAATACTCTATAAGAAGTATCCACTTGGAGCAGGTGTACTAAGTTAGCGATTTAGGAGTAATATTCGACAATAAAATGAGTTTTTGATATTATTGTAAAATGAGTTTTTGACATTATTGTAACCAAATCATTATAAAAACTAGCTCTTGTTGTAAGGACATGTCGCAAAATCCATTCCACTGACACACTTAGAATAATATATCTATTAGCATATTCCTCAGTAATTTGGTCACCGTACATATTATCTCAAATTAAAAGAATAGAAACTGTTCAGTATAATTTTTTTTAGATATAGGGCATTTAGAATGGGTTTTCCAGACCCATTTCTTGATCATACATACACCCACATTGCATCTGTCTTAAGAAAACCCTCTCTGCAATCATTTCGTAAACTAAACGATTTTAAATTTTTGTTAAATTTGTGCAGTGGTAATAATGATTGTTTAGAATTTCTAGGAAGTTTAAGAATTACTCGTCAAACAACAACATTTTCTTTAGTGAAATATAAGCACTTGTATACAGAAAATAATCCCCGAACAAGAATGTCATAGTAGGGTTAAACTTGGAATAATATCATTAAACCAAGACAGTTTGTTACGTTCTTGTATGTTAAGAAATCAATGAATAAGTAACAGTAAAAATTAAGCAGAAATTTTTTGGCTTAGTAGTGTGCTTTATTATATTGTAAATGTTTATAATTCTAGTAAAAGTAGAGTATAAAACATGTTTGTTTATTAAATTGTTTTTTATGATATTTAATCAGGTTACACCAACCATTGTAAAGTTGTACAAATGGACTTCGAAGTCAGTAAACAAGTAAATAAATAAATAAATTTTAGAGTGCAGAAGAGACAGTTACATAAACAACGCCAACAGTCAACCACACTAATATTATGTTTATTTTTGGGTAATTTGCTTATCTGAACTTTTGGCTACAGGTTTTGTCAGAGGTACCGTTCCTGTTTACACCAGCAGTGAGCGCGAGGCATCACAGAGTACTAAGCCACTCTCTTTGTTGCAGTTGTTGGTATTCTTCAAATTTTCTGCTTCTTCTTTGACTCATCAGGGCCACCACTGATGTTGTCTCCACAGCAGTCCAGTGTCTTCGAGTTTTATTCCGTGCGTGGCGTCGACGGCAGACTGTAGCGGATAACCGTCCGGGGAGAAACACCGTCTACACCCACAGCAGCTTACGGACCCTTACGAAATCCCGTGCGGCTGTGTCGGTGTTAACATCGGTCAGACAGTCGCCCCTTGGTAAAGATACTTAAGGAACACATCCTCAACTATAAGCAAGACAACAGCGACAAATCCACTGCAGTTCACCGTGCCATTAACACTGGGGACAAAATTTATTTATTTTGTGTCAGAAATATATTGTTACACAATTACAAGGACCATATTGGACTAGACCAAAACATTGCCACATCTACTGTATTTTCTGATGACTCGTACAGATCAGCTTCCGAGCAGGATGCTTTTCTCAGTTGCACTGGAGTGTGTGCTGGACAGTCTGGTCTTCCCCGCAGTTTCACTCAATGTCATTGACCTCTGCGTAGCCCCGTCTTTCTAGCTTGACTTTGGATCTGCCCACTCCTGAGTCTTCCATCCCTTGTCATAGCCAGGGGGTAAGCATTCAGACAATCTTCCCCAGCGTTGGGCAAGGGGAGCGTTAGCTTCCACAGTTGTAACTTGGCTTTCTCAGTTTCCAAGATGTAGTTAGGAAACTTTTCTTGGACTTCAGTCTTTGCCTGTATGGCTTATGCCCATGTAATATATGAGTTCTTTCACAATCCACTTTCCTCCTTTCCTTGTTTGCTGCTATTTTTCTTCAGACCCGAGGTGGCGCTATTTGTGTGAGGCGGTGGAGCCGTTCGACTGGAGTGGGCAGCCTGTTACGACGGTGCACGTGTCGTTCAGTGCAGTGTCCACCTGTTTGGCCCGAGTTGAGTTGTACCGTACAGGACGGGCAAACTCTGCAGCTGAATAACACAGAGCTAGGGCAGAAGTTCAGATTGTTTCAGTCTGGCTACCCCACTGTGATCCAGCCAGTTTTCTATGCAGATTGTTCCTAGTGAAAACATTCAGCTATGAATTCGTGCAATGTTTCCTGAATGTAAGAGATCTGTCAAGGGTCACTCCTAGATATTTTGGAGTGTCACAGTGTCCTATTTCGACCCCCAACCATATTACCTTTGACCTACGAGTTCCTCAAATGAAAATCACATACTCGTGTCTTCACAGGATTTCATTTAAGCTGGTTTGTGCTGTAGTATCTTGATAAACAAAGCACAAAATAAAATTTGCAGACACGAGGATGCTGTGGATAGAAGACCTATGGTGGCAGAAATTTTAAACAATATCAACAACTTCACTGAGGTCAGCAGCTTAGTGCTCTCTGATGCTTGGCGCTCTTTGCTATTTTTTGTTTAAAGTGTATCTGATAAAAACCGTACCATGACAGCCAAAACCTCACATAAGCAAATACAAAATGTAGCATTACCCTAAAATAGAGATATTGTTAACAAAGATAGCCACAGAATCTTGAAAAATAATTTTAATTAACCTTATTTTGAATTTGGTATTTGTAATTTCACAGCTTTCTCTACAAAGAAACTGAAGCAACTTAACTTATTTCCATGACAGAGACGTTTTAAAGTTTAATTACATTCCATCTTCCACAAACTATACTATAACTAACAATGAGGCGGTAAATGCATTTAGGCAATTTAGAAAGGGAAGGATAACAGAAATGAACCCATCACTTACTAGAGATGAATGCACGACACAAGTACACTGGCATGAAACTTACACCGAGAGACGAGGTTCGGTGAGGGGTAACGCACAGGGTGAATGCAGGCAAGAGTGCAATATAGTCGATTGATAACTGTGAGGAAGTATTATTATTGACAATTATGGAGCGTAGTAATACAGAAGGATAACGGATACAACCCATCACTTAACACAGATTAAGGCAGGAGTGACAGAACAAACTAAAAAACGCTTTACAATACCAAAAACCCTTTCACCATACAATAACAACAAAGATACAGAAGATAATTTACATCAAATAAAAAAAGAGGCCAAAAATTATAAAATTTGTTTTAGAAAAATATAAATAATTAGAGGGTGTAAGGGCTTGGGAGAGACTATATTAGCCTTTCCCAAACAAATCTCATCCTCTCCTTCACGTGGTGCACCCTGTTTGCATGGACGAGGCTCTGGTGACTGAAAGATTCCCGGTATAAGGAGTCACCCACTGCTTACCAACAGCCTCCGAAAGGAGGACGGAAGAGCTGGGGGCGGTCCAGGGCTCCCTCTTGCCCTTGGGGTTGGAAGCGGCCCCTAAAGGTGGATGAATCAGAAATGATCAACGGCATGGGGATGCAGAAGGCAACGGGAAACCACTGCATTAAAGACCCAAAGGGTATCCCAAAGACATGTAATCCTGTCAGATTACATATATCATGATGGTTTCTTCCTGGGTAAAATATTCCGGAGGTAAAATAGTCCCCCAATCGGATCTCCGGGTGGGGACTGCTCAGGGAGGAGTCATCGGAATGGATAGAAACATTCTACGAGTCAGAGCGTGGAATGTTAGAAGTCTGAATAGGGCAGGTAGGTTAGAAAACATAAAAAGGGAGATGGAACAACTTAAGTTAGATGTTGTTGGGATTAGTGAGATTAAATGGAAGGACACATAGGATTTGTGGTCTGGGTAACATGGAATAATTAGCACAAAAGCTGTCAATGGAGTCACTGGTGTAGGTTTTGTAATGAATAAGACTGCGTGGAGCACAGCACTTCATGGTAGCGAAACATGGACTTTGGGAATAACGGAAATAAATAAAATTGAAGCATTTGAAATGTGGTGCTACATAAGATTACTAAAAATTAAGTGGAAAGACAAAGTAAGAAATAAACGAGTTTTTGAAATGATGGGTGAGGAAAGTGAGTGATGAGTGACATTAAGGTTAAATTTTCTGGAGTTAAAATAATAAATAAATATAAAATATTGAAAAATACAACATAGTCTTCAAGGGTTTGCAGCCAGATAGTGTTACAAAAAGATGACAACATTCTCTATTGTGTCAATCAGGTGCCAATTGAGAATCTAGAAGTTGGGTGTCCAACTGCTGCAGACCCTTGGAGGCTATGTGGTATTTACATGTCGGGACTATGTGGTTTCATTTCAGCGTGGTGGCTGACCTTGTTGACCGTGGCGCCGTCGTTGCCGGAGCTGTTGCCGTTGCTGCTGGACGACGTGAGCTCGCCCTCCTCCAGCTGCAGCGAGAGCTCGCCGTCGGTGGCGAGCCGCGCCATGTCCGCGTACAGCTGCCCCAGCTGCTCGTTCACCATGCTCGGCTGCAACACGGAGCACGTTACTACACTCGACACCTTATGCTACGAGATCAATGTGGCTCAACTGCAGCACACAGTGAGTCATTTAAAGTTGACTGTGAGCTATTTGAAGAACCAATCGACAGCCCTCAGACTCAGCCCTTTAATGAAATTGTATTTTAAGAATTATGTAGAGCTAGAAAAAAAGTTGATTATGATTATAAAGTAGGGAAATAATTGCTTGCTGAAGACTTGAAATGTAAATATCTTGGCATTACATTAGATAACAAGCTTAACTGGGCAGGACACATTGGACAGGTGGTAGGAAAAGGTTTCAAAGTTCTGCACTTGTTGGAGAGAGTGATGAGGGGATGCACGAGACAAGTAAAGGAATTGGGTTACAAAACTTTGGTCAGATCATTGCTTGAATATGGTAGTGTAGTATGGGACCCACATTTTCAGTATCAAATACAGGAGTTGGATAGGGTGCAAAAAAGGGCTGCTAGATTTGTTTCAGGAAATTACTGTGGACTGCAATCAGTAACAGTTATGATAAAAGAGCTGGAATGGGATTCATTGGAAGACAGGAGGAGGATGAGGAGGGTCATGGGAGTGTACAGGGCATATACTGGTGATGAGGCATGGAAAGATATTGCAATAGGTATGAAAAGTAGTGCATGGAAGGGAAAAGATGACCATGACCACAAGCCGGAACTTGATTTCAGGCACAAGGGTGTGGGAAGATTCTCTTTTTTAGGTAAGGGTGTCAGGGATTGGAATGAGTTAGCAAGAAAAATTATGAATAATTTACCAATAATGTTGAAAGAATTTAAATTTAAAATTTGCAGTGGGAAAATGTAGTTGGGTGCAGGAAAAGGGGAAGTTGGGTGTTTAGGGAAATAGCCACTGGAGCGTTGCTCCATTGCAATTAAATTTAAATTAAACCTGGGGGTTGTTCTGTATATTTTTTGTGTAATTAATAGTGAATTTGTGTAAATGAAGATGGTTTTATGGACAGAAACTATGTAAATGCTATTTAATATGCTCACGGGTGGTATTATGCATGTAACATTGATTAGAAGTTTGTAACTCTAAGTGTCAATGTGAGATATGATGTTTGGAGGACAATTTTGCACTGGCTTATATTGACAATTTTGTTTCTAAATACCTGTAAATATGTTTAATTTTAATATCTGTGTGTTTCATGATGATTGTGAATGATTATGTATGAATTCTCATTAATGTGATTTTAATTGTTTATGTATTGTTAGAATTCAAGAAATGTCAATCGGTAATCTTTGAATTATTCTGGAAATTTCTGTACTAGCTACATAAAGCGACTGACATAGACGAGCTAGTTTTAGTTTGTAGGACTTGCAAGTTAACTGAAAGTTGGTCACTGGAACATTTTTACGTTTGTACTTAGCATCTTTGGATCGAGACGGTCTTGCTGTGTAATGTCGTTATAGAGTGCAAGGAAAAATAACATAAGAAAAAGTGATTGTTTGAGTGATTACTTCATAAGACGAAATACTCGTCAATGGTCTGCCATACCTTTATCTCTTTATTTAAAATAAGGAAGTAAGACAACACCTCATCATGCAAGGACGTTGGGATAATGCGACAGTAGGGAGACTATCGCTGGTGTTTAAAACACGGAACTCTTTTAATCAACATTCATCATAAATCATAAATTTATATGGCGAAATCTTTTGTGTTTTGTCTGTAGGTCAAGTACACTTTATCACTTAATATTCTTTGTTTATTACATTAATAAAATTATATACATAAACAGATTTATTTAATTCCCCCAAAACATACTACGAAATGGAGCCAAATGCAGATGAGTACAATAAAAGAACTAGACTTGAAAGAGAAATGTAGAAGTTATTTTCAAAATTTATCAGCCGCAGTTATCTAAGACTTTCTTAAAACATCCCAGGCACCAAACAATAATTTCTTTCATTGACCTGGGGCGATTTTCGTTTTTAAAGAGAGGATGTGACATTACATTGGGCTTGCAATCTTTGTTTAATGATTATCGGTATAAATATTGATTATCGATATGCCGCGAGAGACTAACCTCTGTGGCAGAGCAGTAGTAAGTCAAGTGTTAACGGTGGTGGGAACAGTGTGGCAGCGTGTACATGTTTTTGGTAACATTCGGGAAAACATTCTCGGGCACTTGGATACGGAAATCGTGCGTCCGCGTCGGTAAATGTAATTTGGCAGGACGTTGATTCCGTGAAACCCGCCATACAGTGAAAAGTACACCTACACGGATTTAGGGAACAGTGAAAGTGTTATACTGGACTAGCAACTGTTATGTGAACATTCAATATGCTTCTTATTGATGAGGAGTAGTTCGTTAATCAACTTTCCACTCAATAAGAATCTGTAGTCTTCGGATAAGTATTATTTAATGAATTCTAGTTGGTGGTCAGAGTACTAGTGTATGGTACAAACTATTGGAATAAAACGAGTGTTGTTATTGGTATTCCCGATGTGTGTGTCTATCATTTTATATTTCTAGTACTTTAGACTAACCTCTGGTGGCGACTGTGATTAAAGAATAAACTGCGAAGTACCGATACCTACATTAGACAGGTCAATTGATAATACTATGAGCAGAACTTTCAGTATAATTTTAAAACCAGTAACTTTACATGGCTTCGCGACAGAACTGACTGTTAAATTAACCCAGTATAACCCTGAAGTTTTACATGGCTTAACGCGACAGGACTCGGTGCAGGTAAAAACTGTTAATTACTGACAGTGAGTAAAACAAAAACTTGCAAGTAAAACCCACATTGTAGTTTTACAAGGATTTTAATAAAACAGTAAAATGTTACTTGAGGCAATCAAAATCACATTATTGTTCTTTTATAGACTTTTGAAATATAATTTGAGATTAATTTTTTTAAAAAAAATGCATTAGTCTGCATTAAGTTGGCAATGCTTACTGAACACGAAACTATCTATGCACAAAAATTAATTATTATTTATTTAATTAAATTGCAACGAAGCACACGCTCCGGTGGCAATTTCCTACATACCTACCCATCTTCCCCCTTTCCTGCACCCACCTACATTTGCCCTCTACAAATTTTAACTTTAAATTCTTTGAAATTAATATTGGACTAAGTGAATTTTTAGTTACTCTGTCAGGCAAAATTGATAAAACATTTCTTCCAATATCTCCACATCTTGTGGCACCAATCTCCACATCATGAATGTCGTGTGGCACCGACCTGCGAGGCGCCGCGGAGCCGCTCTAGGTCGCGCTCAAGGACGGAGTCGACGGCGCGCTCGGCCAGCTGGTAGCGCAGCAGCAGGTCGGGGGTCACGTCCACCTGCTGCAGCCACGGCGGGTCCTGCCACACACACACACGTCACGTCACTCAGGTCCACTCACCAATATTCACTCTGCCGAACAACCCACCAAACTCTGCCGACTGGAGTGGCTACGGTGACCGAGACTTCAGGCGTTTTGGCACTCGTTCGATTCGAATTACTTAAAACGGGGGTGGCCAACTCGTGTCCCACCTCAAATATTTTTCCGGCCTGCGAGATTCGTCACACTTATACCAAATATATTTATTTTATAATGGACAAAGAAATGAAAACCAATGTATTAAAAACACATTATTTGTGCATGCATATTTTCAAAGTTTATTTCATTTATATATTTTTTATACAACATATTTAGTGTAATCATGGATGAAATAATGCAGAAGGTGGCAGTGAGGATGGGAGAGAAAAACATGAAGGTGATGGCTTTTGCGGATGATCTGATGATCTGGGGAGGTGATGAAGAGGAAGTGCAGCGGCAGTTGGATGTATGGACAGACAGTGTGGAGGAATATGGCCTGAAATGTGAGTACATGAAAACAACCAGGAAAAAGAATAGGGTAACCCAGGGAATTATAATGGCAGGGCAACAACTGAAGAAGGTAAACAGGTTTAAGTAGTTTGGGAGGTATTAGAGGATAGTGGAGGAAATTATGGCGAGATAAGTGAAAGAGGAAGACAAGCAGAGGCGTTCCTAAGGAGCATTAGAAGCCTGATATGGGATAAAGAGGTGCCACAGAGAAGCAAGAGAGTAATCTATCATACATACTATGTGCCTATCTTAACTTATGCTGCTGAAACATTGGCAGTGAAAAAGCGGCACATCAGCAGAGTACAATCAAGTGAAATTAAGTTTTTAAGAGGTAGAATGGGAGTCACTAAAATGGACAGATTAAGGAATGAAGTGATTAGACGCACCATGAAAGAGCAACCCCTACAGGAAAGGATAGAGAGGACCAGACTGAGATGGTATGGGCATGTCAAGAGAATGGAGGCTCAGAGAATTCCAAGAAAAATCCGTGAAATTAAGATGCACAGTAAACGACCCAGAGGAAGACCAAGAGATGGATGGCTGAAAGGAGTGGAAGAGAGACGAGAGGACCGGAACAAAGTGGAGACAGAGAGAAGGAAATGGAGAGGTTAAGCAGACCAGGCCACAGGCTGGAAACTGTTGAGGAGGATGATGATGAGATTTAGTGTTGTACATTTCTTTAAAATGTGTGTTTAGTATCATTATTATATTATCTATGTTTACATGTAAGAATAATAGTAAACACAATAATAATGCGGACTGCAGGGTTATTACACATTTCCAAAGTGGCCCGCAATATCATTTGGGTTGGCCACCCCTGAATTAAAAAGATACTGCGAGTGGAGTGACACCTCGCCGTACTGACGGCGTCGTCCGTTCGCCGGTTGACAGATTTGGAGAAGTAAATTTCCACTTCTTTAAAAACAAATGTTGTTTTCCTGTTACTGATTGCCTTAAAAAAAATTTTTTTTTCCTTCAACCTCACTTCTTGGTTTATCACATCGTCGTAAAAGATAGATTGTGTCATTCTACAACATTCATAACATTTTCTTTGTCAGCCATCAAATGCTGTGAAAAAAGTAGAACCCTCCCCCCCCCCTTTTTTATGAAACAATAAAAGTATTAATATATTTTTCTCGGGTTTCCAGCCGTGTTAAGATGTCACATTTGCGGGTCGTTTCGAAGGCGTCCGTCTCTGCCTTCATTCTCAACCAAATGTCAATGATTAACTGTTTGTTTATTCAGCCGCTGCTACGGAAACGGTGGAAGACAAAAACCAACACAACGCGATTACGTCATCCGCTCTTCTGCGTTATTACAGAGGCTGTAGAAATAAGATTAACTGATTTATTAGTCAACAGGGACACTGGTTATCAACTCAGTGCAGCCTGGAACCCGGCTATTAAAATGCTGAAACAGTTACGCGTCGGTAACGAGCAGAAGACCGGATGACGTAATCGCGTTGTGTTGGTTTTTGTCTTCCACCGTTTCCGTAGCAGAGGCTGAATAAACAAACAGTTAATCATTGACATTTGGTTGAGAATGAAGGCAGAGACAGACGCCTTCGAAACGACCCGCAAATGTGACATCTTAACACGGCTGGAAACCCGAGAAAAATATATTAATATTCAACGCCGTGAAAAATTACGATCCTACAATAAAAGTATATTTGTGTTTTGAGATAGCAAAAATATATTGTATGCAAAAGTATGTTTATATTATTATGTTCGAATACATTTTTTTCATTACTGCTAAATTTGGTCTAATGGCCCAGGTGGATACGATATGTGATTGGGGTACAGAAAGTCCCTGCTTCAAATCCCAGTCTCGGTTCCTATTTTTATGGGTCTTAAAATTGACCTTCAGCTCTGGCAAAGCATTGATTTGTTAATGTGGTCTGTATTTAAACTAAAATTAGAATTATCTCATTCTTTACTTATAAAAAATATTTAGTCAATCAAAAATTATGTTTAACAAAACAAACAAATCAAGTGTGAAGTGACTGACTTTAGACATTTTGTTGTTATTGCTTTCAGAAACGCAAAACTCTCTCAATCCAGTACAGTGTGCCAAAGAATTAGTTATGGTTTGTTAGAGGTCTGTTTGGATACTACTTTTGTAGAAAGAGGTTAAACAGTGAGGTGATAGATAACATGACTGTGGCTTTTAAAAAATAAATAAAATAATAAAACTATTTGAACATACTTCATTCCAATTCCAAATTATAAATAATTATATATTTTAAATTTTTACCTGTGCATATAAATCAACAACATATACTGGTCTGCTGCCAAATGGAAAATAAAGTTTACGAGGTGTGATACGAAAAAAATGTTTTAGGAGATGATTTGTGTAATTTACAGAAATATCAAAACAAGTGATAATACACTTTCGATTCAGTGATATTCCTAAATATGAATGCAGAAATGACATGAGACAAGTGCATTCAGCCAAATGAAAAAAAAATTATTTGTTCGGCGATGGAAGTCAGCAGAGTAGGTCGCAGCCCCTACTGTTTAGTGTGTACTCGGCAGAGTGAAGTCGGTCGCAGTGTGGACGCGAGCTGTCCTTACCTTGCGCACCGGCCTGTTCTGGGTGGTGACGGTGGACGCGTCTGTCCGCTCCCACAGCATATCCTGCAGGCACACAGAGACACAGTCAGGACACGAGGAGGATAGCGTCGCTTCATATCGGGGATAACAATGGATATTTACATATCTCTGAATATTGACACAGAATATGTCAAAGCATTTACACACTGGCTGTGAGCATTTGATATAACATTAGATAATAGCATAAAAAATGGAGAACACTGAATGCCTGCAGCATAATCTGGACAGGATGTCTAACTGGGTATGTCAACATGACATCAAGATATATGCAAAGAAAACTCAGCTTATTAGATACTCACATAAAAAGCAACTAACGGTTCATCATGGTTATAGGGTGGGGAACTTGAAGGTTTCAATTGTAAAATTTGATAATAAACTCAACTGGGCAGAACACATTGGTCCAGTGGTAGGAAAAGGTTTCAAAATCCTTGTTGGAGAGAATGATGACAGAATATACCAGAGACGTGAAGGAACTTGGTTACAAAACTTTCGTCAGACCATTGTTTGTGTATGGTAGTGTAGTATGGGACACACATTTTGAGTATCAAATACAGGAGCTCGAAAAGGTGCAAAAAGGGAAATTATTGCAGAATGCACTCAGTAACAGATATTATAAAAGAGCTGGAATGGGATTCATTGGAAGACAGGAGGAGGGTGAAGAGGGTCATGGGAGTGTACAAGGCGTATACTGGTGATGAGGTGTGGTAAGGTATTGGTGTAGGAATGAAAAGTAGAGCATGGAAGGGAAAAGATGACCATGACCACAAGCTGGCACTCGATTTCAGGCACAAGGGAGTGGGAAAATTCTCTTTTTTAGGTAAGGGTATCACGAATCAGAATAAATTAGCAAGGAAACAGATAAAACATAGACGGAAAAAATAGGCTCGTGCAAGAAGGGAGGAAAATAGGTGTGTAGGACAATTCCACCTAGAGCATGCATTCTATCGCAATTAAATTAAAATGTAACATTTTTAAAAGATCCACTGAATATTTTGCAGCTGGGCAGTGGCAGTTTAAGCAACAGGAGCCACTGGATAAGTAAAACCGCGAGCAGCAGTCCCCCCAACCACAACCGTCAGTTTGGCTTCACTATCAAAAGTGCAGAATGGCAAATAGTTCAGAACTGGGTGTTCTTTAGAATGCCATCTTCCAACACAATAGCTCTAATTTTTTATTAGTTATATTTCTTGCAGATAATTTAATATTTTAAAGTGTGTCAAGGATCTCAGAGAAATTTAAAATAAAAACAGGTGTCAGGCAGGGAGACGGGCTTTCCCCAATTCTTTTCAAATGCATTTTGGAGAAGGTAATAAGAGCATGGGAAGAGAAACTCAAGGAAATGAGAATTCATCACGAGATAAGATTAGGTTTCAAGCACGTAGGGGTTGGGATAAAATGTTTGGCCTTCGCTGATGACATAGCAGTTCTCTCTGGAAGTATAGAAAACGCAATTGAACAAATCAACCTTCTGAAAGAAATAGTAGGAAAAGTTGGATTTCAGATCTCTTTTTGAGAATACTAACTTCATGTCAAATTACTCAACACACAGTATGGAAAAATTAACAGGGTCAATAAATTTATATATCTAGATGATGCACTTCAGATTAAAGAGCTTGATAAGCAAGCAAACTAGAACTAGCATACCAACTCACGAAAGATACATACAATAAGAAGAATCTATCGAGGAAAACTAAAATCAAACACTACAACACAGTAATCAAACCAATAGGTCTGTACGCCTCAGATTGTTTGTTCTCAATGAAAACTCGAGAAATAGAACAGATAGAGAAAAGGGAAAGGAAAATCTTGACAAAAATTTGGGAACCACTAAAAATTGAAAATGGTGAGTTTACACACTGTAGGAATAAAGATCTATGCAAAGAAGAAATTGAAACGATGTCAGACATAATCAGAAAGAGGAGAATCAGTTTTATTGGTCACATAATAAGAATGGATAACAATAGACTTACAAAAAGAATTTTCAATCATGTTTACAAGAGTAAGAATGGCAACCAGTGGATCCAAGGAGTAAAGAAAGATATGATTGAGATCGGAATAACAGAATATTTAATACAAGATAGAGCAACTATCAGGAGACTCATCCAAAATTTCAAGGAGAAGGAGAAGAGGAAATGTAGTAACGTATGGACGGAAGAAAGGAGGAAACAGCAAAGTGAGAGGATGAAGAACTATTGGAAGTCAAGAAAAGAAACATCGAAATGAATCCACGGCATTACTTTTCGTGGTACTTAGATGGCGAAATCGATGAGAAGAAGAAAATGTGTCAAGGCTTCAAACAAAATAGTGGTTCATAAGAACGAAGTTTTTCTTGGTGTTGAGGATTGATATAATCTTCCCAGGAGACTAGCCAAGTAATCTAGGTGTTAACACACCATGTTTTGGTGACCTGAAACTCCATCACCATCTTGTGGTAAAGTGCTTAGCAAATATTAAACTCAGCTTATGTAAAATTTTACCAAATTCAATATTTTGTTCCAATACTGATTGCGAATTTGATACTATCGAGCACAAGTTATTAATATTGTTAATCCTTCATTGTCTGGGTACTGTGATTTATTCTTTTTTTTTTTTTTTTTTTTGTAAAGAAATTGTTTAACTGAAAGTGACTCTAGAAATATAGACTAAGAGCAGAAAGTGGCTCGCATATTTGTTTGAATTGTTTTGGATTCAGAATGTGGCTAGATCTTGGAGATTCCTTCAGACTTTGTTTGGCTGTCGTCAGTCTTTCGACTGGTTTGATGCAATCCTCCATCTCTTCCTGTTTGTGCTAACCTCTTCATTTCTACATACCCCTTACAACCCACGTCCTCAGTTATCTGCTACATATATTCTAATATTTCTTCCTCTACAGTTCTGTTCCCTCCACTAACAAATTATCCAATCCAGCATGTCTCAAAATATGACCTACCAGCCTGTCTCTTCTTTCTGTAAGCTTCTTCCACAAACTTCTTTCCTCACCCATCATTTCCAAAACTCGTTCATTTCTTACTTTGTTAGTCCACTTAATTTTTAGCATCCTTCTGTAGCACCACATTCCAAATGCTTCAATTATACTTGTTTCTGGTATTCGTAAAGTCCGTGCTCTGCTGTCATAAAGTGCCGTGCGAGTATAAATTGTTCTTTCTGAGTCTTAGATCAATATTTGAAACAAAAAGGTTTTTGTTTTTCATTAAGGATCTTTTTGCTAGTGCTATTCTGCTTTTAACATCATTCCTGCTTCGGCCATCGGTTGTAATTTTACTTCCCAAGTAACAGAATTCACTTACTTCTCCTATTGTATCTGATTCTATTTTGATATTTAATCTACTGTAATTGGTATCATTTCTACTACATTTCATCACTTTTGTTTTACTTTGATTTATATTCAGCCCAAACTCTTCCTTCAGTATTTTGTTCATGCCATTAGTAACTTTTCAATATCCTCAGCCCTCTCTGCTAATAACAGAATGTCATCAGCAAAACATAGCATACTGATTTTCTTTTTTTCCTCTGAACACTTATGCCACACGGAAATTTTTCATTTACTTGTTTTCTCTGTATACAAGTTGAATATTAATGTCAATAGACTACAACCTTATCTCACATCTTTTTTAACTGATGCATGTCTCTCTCATGATTCTCTGCTTTTATTATAGCTACTTGGTCCTTATATAGTTTATTAAGTATTCTTCTATCTCGATACTTTAGACCTGACTTCTTTAATTTGAGGCTAGATTATTTTTATTTTGACACCAAACTAGTTGATACCAAGGTAACTCTCATAACAGATTTCTGAATGAACAAAAGCTTAAAAGTCATTGGTGGAACCTGTAATCAACATTAGGATTGCTCTATAAGCCTGTAGAAACAGTTTTTATGTTAGAGAAGGAAAGTGGACGCTGTGCAGGCACTACTGCAGTAGACGAGTGCTCACCTTGAGGGGGGGTCGCGGGGCGGCGGCCGTCTCCGAGCGCTCCCACGGCATGTCCTGCGACAACACAAACACACAGTCACAAACACACCACGCACGACAATGTGACAGCTACGTCATTCCCCCTGCCACTCATCTTGCCTTCTACGTGGAAAATATTATGAATTGTGTTTGTGGTGCCTTCATCTGAGGGAAGTGATGGGTTATCTACTCTATACTATCTTATTTTCACTGCTTAATGCCAGTTTCATGGTCACTATTACATTTGTATTGAATGATATATATATATTGAATGATATACAGATGCATCAAGAAGTAATGTGATAAAAAAAAAGGTCCCAGTGAAAGACAAACTCTCCCAGGAAGAGCAAGAGAAGAGGAGATGGAAACGGTACGGGCAAGTGAAACCAAGACTGATCGGTGAAATGAAGGCTCCATGTTTAGCAATACGGACACCCAGGAAATATTAACAGTAGGAAGCTTGATGTACTACAATTAGCAGATATGAAACAATGGATGAGAGGACATAAAGATAATGGGAAGGATACAGGATGTAAAGGAGAGAAGCGAAGAAGTGGTGAAGGTTACAGACAACTCAATGTCCACACTGGGACTATGGATACACAAATTTACTGGGAACAGCAATACAGAAGAAAGAAATCTACTAGAATTCTTCACATATAAAGCTCTCGCTGAAATTTCTGTTCCAAGAAAGATTGAAGGAGCTGTATCACGATCGCAGGGGGGCACAGTTAATCGAAAAGTTAACTTCGTTAATCCGCTACTTAAAAGGTTAACTTCGATAATCATTAAAGCGTTGCACATTTTTTCAAATTAGCGCAAGTTAACCGTTAAAAGTTAACCATCCACAAGTCGATCTGATATTAATGTATTGCAATAGGTATTGGAGCAAGCAGTACCAAGGTGCTATATACCGTGAAGTGAATCAGTAATACGTCTACACAGTGTCCTTCTGGAAAATGAATTTTTACTGAAGTTCAATATTCTTCAACATGTAGTGGAATCATCTTGGCAAAGAAAAGTTTTACAATATGTCGGTCCACAGCAGCTTGGAATACGGCGGTGCCAGATACCTTATTAGCGTAGACTGTTATTAGCACTTCAATTAGTAATTAAGTGTCTTTATGTTCAAAATATCATTTATCATATATTTACATATTCGAATGGGTAAATTATTGATAAATTTTCTTTACTGAGCAGAAATACCTAACGAGGGTTGAACAGCAACTAATAAATCATTTGATTTAAAATGTAGATTGCATAATTTATATTACTTATATATAAAAATTATTTTTGATGTCCAAGGGTATTCCTAATTTGAGCTGTGGCTAGGAATACAATTATATGACGTTTAGAAACAATAAATATAACAATAGAGGAAACAACCACTATGATATCACAAACTAAAAGATAAAGTTTCTCACACACACACATCCTGCAGTCGTGTATACTTTGTGATATTATTATTGTAACTTGCTGATCAGGAGCACTGCCTAAAGAAATGCCTACCTCCTCAGAACCTTCTTTGACTGCAGTTCACCTGTTTCGCTGAATCGAGTCATCAGTGTGCTTACTTACAGTACTTTCTGTGTCTCAACTGTTTCAAGTTGTATCTTTGCAGAAACTAGCTGTCTGTGTCTCTCTATTCGGAACACGTCTACCGCTCGACTCCACACTCGAGGAGACGCTCTGGTGTCTGAATGTAGTCACAGTCTCACTCGTCGTCGTCCGTGTATCCCCACTTTTTCTCGGTACCCCTGAAGCTTCACGCCCCGTTCCGAGCCTCGTGTGGAATATTGCTCCCGGCGGCCAGTTCTTCTCACGTCCTGATGTTTGAATGGACGGGAATCAACTCATCCCAAAGGGATAGTCTTCTACCCTCCGGTGTTCTGTCGAGGGCCCCACCTCTCCGTGAGCTGAGGTGTGGTTTGGTTGTGCTTTTTGTCTGTCTCTTGTCCAAGCTTCTCCTTCTCTGTGCCCATTTTCCGTCTTATATCTGGTGGTTCTATTCCCACCAGTGCATATTTTTTTTGTGTAGGAGTAGTATTAAAGTGCTTAAGATTGTTAGACATTAAGGACCATTATTTTTGCGTACACACTATGTATCATTTTTGTTCATATATCGTTTCAGCCTGGTGCCTCTGATTTATGTAATTTCTTGTGAAAAATAACTTTATTCTCTTCGACCAGGGTCGCCTTTCTTCTTTAATTTATTTTATGGAAAGCATCTAACTATGAAAAGATGCATAAACCATTAATTGTTCTTGTAATAACTTTTTTATTCAATTAATTATTTATTTAACATTTTGCATCAACACTAGCAGAAACTAATGATTGTTAACGTCTGTTCCTGATATTTCCCGGTTCGTTTATGGAATTTTTGAGTTCCAGATAACAACTATAACCTATAAAATATGTGATCGTCACAAATATTTGCCTGTGATGTCGGTCTGAATGTGCCAGAAAATACCGCACCAATTCCTGATCACTGCCTCGAAACAAGATTATGACTGTAAACTTCACAGACCTGCTCATAAACTGCAAACTTTCTGAAAATGGCAGATTACTAGCTCTGGCAACTTGGATAGTTTTCACAATTACTAATTATTATAGTTGAATGCTGATAATCTCAATCAACGGTAGTATCGACACACTGAGGTTGAAGTTCAGTGTTGCTTTCAAATGACCTTGGCCTTGCAGTAACTTTTTTAAATATTTTTTTTAATTTATTACAATGGAAAAACCATTTTATATTAATATATCTTATGATAGCTATTTAATAAACACAATTATCACTATTTATGAACAATTAGTTACAGTGAAAACAAGAAGATGACAGAAAATAGAAAGCATTGGATAATATTACTAAAACTAGAAAAACAATTAAACAAAAGAAAATTATTAAATATTCTAAAAATAATAATAAGACCCAACATAAAACTACAGAAAAATAAAAATTATTACAGGGAATAAGAGACCGTGACTGTACTAAGGCAATCATTGCTGACTCCACTCACGTACGAGTACTCGCACTGTCAATGAAGAAATCAAGTTCAGGAGGTACTCTGTTACCTAGCCTCTGTATGCGTTCTATGGCACTGCTAGCCGCATAGTTCCTGCGCAGATGTCGACGACCAAATAACTCTATCAACCGTGTACCAGACGGACAACCAAAACACACGTGTCTGAGAAGTTCAGGGCAGTCTATAACACCTGAGATTACTTTATGTAAAAATAAGACACCATCAACATTCCGTCTCAACTCCAAAGGATGGTGGCCGAGGTAGGTTCCAACAACAAACAACGGAACGTCTTTGTAATGAAAGCCTTATGAACTTATTTTGAAGATTCTGAATGTGTTGAATTAGTGTGATCTGACGAGGCGACCATACGACGCTGCAATACTCGAGTATGGGTCTGACATGAGCACAGTACAAAAGCCTGGGTGTCTGAGTATTATTGATAAATCTGGAAGTGCGTGCCAGTAAGCCCAGGCACTATCTGCAACGTACTGTTAGATTTCCCCCCAGATGTAGTTTAATATTTGCGTAGAATTTATTGCTCAGACAATACATTACATTCCTGTAGTTGTTGTGTCAAAGTTAAATACACATTTAATATATATAGAAGAGTAGTCTGGTTATAAAATTTATTTTTATTTACAGTATCTAATTTGATTTGGTTATAGTGATAGATGACAGCAGTAAATAAACACAGAACAAAATATACAAAAATACGAAGATAAGAACAGACGCTGCTGACGGCTGAGCTCACCTTGCTGCTGTCGTCGGTGTTGGTCCTGAGGAAGGAGCCGTAGGAGCTGCTGGAGCCCTGCCCCTTATCCTCTCCCTCCGTATCTTCCTCCCCCGACGTCCACCGACCCGGCTTCGAACTGTCTGACGTCGGCTAAAATATAAAAAAAATAAATCATTTCTGTCATAAAACATATCATGTCTACAACAGATTTTCAATCTGAAAATAATCTTCAGAATTAGAGCAACAGTAAACGTTGTTAGGCACCCTTTAGTTCACCAAAAGCACTCTCACTAGCCATCCCCACTAGTGGAATATTCTATGGATCGATCGTAACGTTGCTTATGATGGACTTCGAAATTTCGAGAAGAGTAATTGTCAACTTGAAGGAATTTTCCTGTAATCTTTCCTACAGTGACAAATCACCATAAAAATCATTTTAAAGTGTATTTATTATATCGGGAAAAGTTTTTTTAAGAGATATTTTAGTTTGTCCACGTCTTGAAACACGCGATCAGAAAAGTAAAAAACTAAGATTTGTAATATCTTTGAATCGAGTAAAGCTACAGAAGATCTTTTATCACCAGCTATAGTCAGCATTGTTCCCGATATTTTGGTAGTAAAATTAAATAATTAGGCAAAATTTAATTAGCAGTTTTAATTAAGAGAAAAATATGAACTTTTTAACTAAAAGGAATATTAATTTGAAATTTATATCAGTAGATAGTCCAAATTGAGACGATTACGAACATATAATGGTTTTGGTAAAAAGCATAAGCAATTGTGACATAATTAAGTTTTTGAAAGGTAGATTGTCGCGGATTGTTGCTGAGGCCGTAAAAATTCTGCCAAGTTGGGTCACATGATGACTTCAATTTTAAGAATATAGAAACCCTTTTGAATGTTAAATTGTAATAAACAGATAGAACATGATAGTAGAAAGTCCCTGTAAAAATTTCTAGTTAAACTATTTAGTACTTTTGGAGATATTAATTAAAGAAAAATTTGCTCACGTCATAGGCTCTGAAAAGTCTATAAAAGATCTTGCAGCGAGCACAGATTGTGTCATTCTTTCACCAGAAAGTGATCGCGCAACTCTGCACTAGTTAGCGGATAAAATTGTCATGCGGTAGCGGTTTTGGTAAATTCCAACATGCCGTAATACTCACTAATGTTAGGGGAATCGGTGAGTGTTTGTCTTCTCGTAGGATTGTACTTAATCTGCAATCTTCAAGGAAACTGTTGTTTGATGCTTTATTCACGTATCTGGTACTGACAATGTACGAGTGAGCTTTGTCATGAATATAAGTATTGTGTTACTCTGAAACTGTGTCAAGTGACTTTATTTCAATTACCCTTCGCATTTGGGGTTTAATATGAGTGCGTGGTGACCAATTTATTTAATATTAAAGGTACCAGAAGACTACACATGGTCATGAACTTAATGGTTCACAGTTCAGGTGAAAGTGTTGCATAACCTCCGTGCAGCCTACAGCAACAATCCGCGACAATCTACCTTTAAAAACTTAATTATTATGACAGTCATAACATTGTCAACTTTTTTTTTTTTTTTTTTTTTTTTTTTTTTTTTTTTTTTTTGAGTGGTTCCACATATAAACAACACTTTCATTATAGTTGAAAGAACTAAGGATAGATGAAATGAACAGAAAATTGCCTCAACACTATAAAAGAAATTAAGCCATGAGTAAATTCTTTTCTGAAATGTATGGACCCTACAAAATTAACAAAGAAGTTAAAAAAGATGGTGGACTTGCAAAGGAATCCACAAGGAAGAGAAAGATTTGAGGTAAATCATGGCAGTCTGCCAATAATGTTGTAATAATTCCCAAAAATGGAAGAGACGAACTTTACACGAAATTGCAGTTAAAACTGTATTAAAATGCTTAAACAGTAGACTAAACACATTGCATATTGACAACAGAGAAACATAGGTACAAATATAACACAGGCAGACTGGACGAGTTGATAAATTTAAATATCTGGGACAGTGGATACAATCAAAGGGACTGGTTCATGCAACCAGAAAAGATAGTCTATTACATTGCAGACACGGGTCAGACACATTGGACAGGTGGTAGGAAAAGGTTTCAGAATTCTGCACTTGTTGGAGTGAGTGATGAGGGGATATACGAGAGAAGTAAAGGAATTGGGTTACAAAACTATGGTCAGACCATTGCTTGAATATGGTAGTGTAGTATGGGACCCACATTATGGGTATCAAATACAGGAGTTGGAGAGGGTGCAAAAAAGGGCTGCTAGATTTGTTTGTAGGAATTGCCACAGAATGCAAGGAGTAACAGAGCTGCAATGGAATTCATTGGAAGACAGGAGGAGGGTGAAGAGGGTGATGAGAGTGTACAAGGCATATATTGGTGATGTGACATGGAAATATATTGGTGTAAGAATTAAAAGCAATGCATGGAAGGGAAAAGATGACCATGACCACAAGCTGGCACTCGATTTCAGGTATAAGGGTTTGTGAAGAATTTTTTTCATAGGTAAAGGTGTAAGGCATTGGAATAAATTACCAAGAGAAATGATGAATAATTTACTAAAAACACTGAAAGAATTTGAATATAAAATTAGTAGAGGGCAAAAGTAGGTGGGGAGAGGAAAGGAGAAAGATGGGCGTTGCAGTAGGGAGCATGCACTCCATCGCAATTTTATCAATTATATAATTATTATTGTTGTTGTTATTAGAAACAGTACACCGTGATTCACTATGAAGAGGGTGGTGGATTGAAGCTACCATGATGTGTGTACATATGTGGGAAAGATACAGGATCATAATGTCTGACATTGAATAAAAGAGGGCAACAGGAACAACTGCAAAAGAAAGAAATGAAAATACTCAGAATAATTATAGGGGCACAAAGAAACGAAGATAACTTTTGGATAAAGGGAAAAATGAGTAATTACACTTCTATTTGATGAGAAGCCGTAAATTAAGCAAGAAAATATTGGATTTCATTTCTAAAAGTAACAAGAGATTTGGAAAGAATCAAAATGACAGAGGATAAAATAAACTGAAAAGAAGATTATAGAGGGTTGGAAGATGCTGGAAAAGCAAAACAACAATAATATATAACAAGACAGACGAAAATTCGGCATTACAACTCAGTCATAAAACCAACAGTCCTCTATGCAAGTGAAACATTAACACTTAACAGAAAACAAGACCTTGAAGAAATTAAAAAAGTGGAGAGAAAAATCATTAGAAAAATTCTGGGAGCAACACTCACTAAAGATGGTTACAGACTACAATCAATCAAAACAACATAAAAGTTTTCAAACATCGAAATTGACATCAAGAAAAGGCGAATGAAATACTTCGGTCATCTTAAGAGGCTACCAGAAAGTAGATTGACAAAAAACATAATAGATTATGTAAGTTCACATAAAAACCTACACCTTGGCTGAATGAAATTCGGAAGGATCTTAAAAGTGCAAGCATAGGAGCAACAGACATCTTAGAAAGAGACACAAAGTAGACAAATGGGAAGTTATAACTGAGCAACCCAAACAAAAACAATACAGGCCAAAGTGGTCGGAAGAACGTAAACAAGCTTTCTCGGAAAGAATGAAAGTCTATTGGAACAACAAGAAAAACTCAAAGAAAACTTGTTTCGGTCATTTGCTTACCGTCTTCCATTGATTGGGGAATTCACTAATAATAATAATAATATGATGATGTTTCCAATTTTCTGACACATCTTGTTTTCCATTAATTGATGTAAAAAACACTTTTTCAACCAGGGAAATGTATTCTGTACCAAAAAAAAAAAGAGGTGCTTATGACACGAGAAACACTGAAAATATTTTAATTAAAATGCGTATGGCGGAAGTATCACGTAGTGGTGTAGTATTCAGGTGTTAAAACGTGAAGAGGCAGAGGCACGAGGCAGTGCACGTGTGGTACTCACGTCCTGGATGGCCACGGACGCGGCACTGGATCCGGGCTCGGCCTTGACGGACGTGGCACGGGACGCGGGGCGAGGCTCGCCGCGCGGCGCGCGATACGAGGGCGCGGGAGGCTGCAACACGACGGACACTGTGTGGAAACTGACCTCCCACGTCTCACAACACTACGATATACTCTGAGGTCACTCTTAAAACGTGCCTGCTAGAGTTTAATGATCTGTCAGTAGCTGAGGGACAATGAAGCCAGTTATGTTATGGGTGCAAAACTGGTGTCATAACTTCTGTCTCTATAATACAGGTTTGTTAATCTTATATACAAAAATGGATGTTGTATGTATATCCAAGATTAACAGAATTCAGTACCACTTGACTACCATAAATGTTGACACATATATTTATTTTTCCATGGAGAAGGTTACTGCCTAAAAAATAAATAAAAAACAGCACCCTCTCCTCCGCTCACCCCTTAAATTTGATACAAAGCCACATTTTTCATCTGATTTTGATGGAACCCTGCACAGATTTACTTTAAAACAAATGGAAAAATACTCTCTATATTTGCTTTACAGAAACCCAACCTGTTTCCCCTTTCCACCCCCTAAATTTATGTCGAGGTTGTCTTTACAACGCTATAATTTCAATTCAATGCTGAAGCAACTTTGCAGACACATACTTCATAACAAACAGAAAAATGCTGTCCACATTTTGTTCGATAAAGCTCAAACTCTCTCTCCTTTTAAGCCCACCAGTCCTAATTTCGAATATTCTTTATAGAAACTCACTTTTTACCAGATTTTGATGTAACACTTCCCATGTATACTTTAAAATAAAGAGAAAAATACTGCCTACATTCTGTTTACAAAAACCCAATCCCTGAGTCAATTTAAATTTTGCAAATGTTTTTATCTGATTTTGATGCACAAAATGACTGGTACCAAATTAATGAAACTTGGTTGGCTGGAAAGCTACACCTGGCTACGTGGGGAGGGAGGGGGTTCCGAGAAAAGCCAAGCAGCTACCCATTCATACAATTTGTCACAGTTAAAATGAGGTACAGAACACACAACAGCGTGTGAATATTTATTTATTTCATTTAATTATCTCTGCATGTAATTTACAACAGTGTGACAAGAGAAAACAGTACAAAATGTCTTCTGGAATCAATAGGAATAAAAAGCTACATGCTATATGGAGGGGAGGCGCAGAGGCAAAAGCTACGTAGGGCTACGTGGGGGAGAAAGGCAAAAATGGAGCTACGTGGTTTACGGACACTCCTTTAGTGATGAACACAAAATACAGTGTACGAACACATCGCTGGATTTTTTTAAGCATGGCTGCAATGAAGGATACTAATTCTCCGATATGTGTTGTTGAGGGGTTTCTTATTGTGCACCTCGGGAGCAAACGTCAGTCGATGGAGTGGCACCGTGCTCGTCATTCACTAACCAAATCCAAAAGTTCAAGAACAAACCGCCAACATGTCAAATCATGGCCAGTGTTTCCTGGGACCAATATGGAGTGTTGCTCATTGATTTATTTCCCCACAAAGGGACACCCCTGACTTAACTGGATTGTCAAATTCCTACACAACACACGACCTGTCGAGATCACATTTGTATCTGTCCAGACCACTGATAATGTTTAGTTCGAGGAGGTTGAATAAAGGTATATTGTTTGCAGGGAACTAGCTCTACTCTGATCTTGGCCCAGAGCTAATTTTGTCGATTTGTGATTTGTCACATTTTTTTGGTGGGCTCATTGTCATTTTGAAACTGAATGATAATTTTGTTTGTTCAGTAACTCACGGTGTCATGTTTACAGGCGAGTGTTATCTAATTAATTAATCAAATTCAGCGATTTGTCAGTTGCATTGTAAGGGATAAAACCACATACCAGGCTGAAGTATCAGTTTAGTCACCTTAACTAACCTACAACTTGCTTTAAGTTCTGACAAAATCTTCACTAATAAAACTGCATAACCGTGTGTGAGCCTGGATAAATCAACTGCAATAAATTAGGGCCACCACTTTCCTTATTATTCCTTAGGAAAGAAAAGGTTACTATTCACTATGAAAAATATGCACTGTTCACTTAAAAAAATTTTAAATATATTTTCAAAATACAATTACAGGTGAAGTTGGCTAAATCGGACGAATCATCTCCAAAAATGTAAATTGTGAAGAGGAATAAACCCAGACTAAACCCCGTTAATTAAACATCAAAGCTTCAATGCCACTGTTTACACTTTGCCCATACGAAATATTCTGTCACGGTTGCCTCTACTTCCAATAACCACTTACGCAGATGAACCCCAGCACCACAAAGCGGTTTCCTCGAAACTAATTAACACATTGCTGGCCTCGGGACATCTAATACGAGTGACCTCGGGTTGTCTCTGCTGGGCGTTATATACCTTTCGACGGACGCCACCTGTAGCATTTCACTACCCAAAATAGTTTGTCAAAATCTTGTGACCCCTCCAGTGCTCAAAATTTTACAGTGTATATAGTACGCAGTGTGTAGATTTGTTGAGTTTATGACGACTGTAGCCCTAAACTTACTCAGTTTATTATAAAAAATTCAAATGTGTGTGCGGAATAGTAACTGACTTCCTGAAAAATGTTAGTAAATCCCCTCGTTGGCACTTGGCTTTCACAAGTCTGAAAGTTTCTGCTGAATTATAAATTATCATGTTTAAACTCCTGTCATTTTGTTCCGTGATTGCTCCTGATTTAAAAACTGTAACTTTTATTATTATCGGTGGTGAATTATAGAAGTTATTAACCTCACCAAAATATAGCTCATAGCCATCCAGCAGACCTGTTAAAAAAAAAAAAAAACCTAATATCTTGTTAATTATTACTAAAGTGCTACTTATTTCAAAAAAGTGTTATCGTCAGAATTTTTCTTTCATTTTATTATGCATTTGGAAAGTTTACTGAAGTGGTCTTAGTTGTTCACAATTCAAACTTGAAAATTGCCACATTTGCTTTACAGCGTAATTACTTTAAAACTGATTTAATGTTCATTATACTGGGTGGAATGCTTTAAAACTTTTATGTTATAGTGTTCTTTATTGATATATAAAAATTATTTATTAGCTCAGGAAATTATCGAAAACGAGTTGTTATTTGGTGTTGAAAATACAAGTGTGTTCAACGAAGTGTTTAAAATTGTTTTTACTTTATTTATACTGTCTGAAACTATTGAATTTTAGTGAATTTTACTTTCTTCCATTTCATTATTATTATAAAAATTCTTTACTGCATCAAAAAGTGTTGAGAAATGGTGATATGGTCACGTAACCAAAATTGACTTGTAACAGTCCTCATACCTGAACTTTAAGTAGAATTATACTGTATGAAGAATCTGTAGTGAGCTAAAGTTCGCTTGAATATGATCTGGTATGTTTGTTTTGCAATTTCTTGTAAATGAGTGTATATAGACTTTGTTTTGTGAAAGGAAATTATTTAAAGGCCATTTAATATGTTTAAGAACAGAATTGCACAAGAGAATTGATTAAATGTGTGTAATTCCAAGTGTTAATGCAAGTTACGATGTCTACAGGACAATTTAAAATTTAAAATGATTTCTGTAAATAATTTTGTATTTAAGTATCTTTAATTTCCATTTCTGACCATTTTGCAATTATGTTAAATGATTAAGTACTAATTCTGATAGTTTTTTTAGTATGTTTAATTGTTTGAGTAATTGTTATTGTTCGAGAAATATCTCGCAGAAGCTTTTGAAGAATTCCAGAAATTTCAAAATATCCTATATAAAGAAATCAGCAGAAGGACAGAGTTTAGTTTACAGTTAGTTTTATACACATTCACTTTGGAACTGCCAAATATTGCATCAGTAGTATCTCTGGATATTGTATCTTTGAATGTAAACAATATCGCTAACGTTGTTTCGAAAATAAACAAAAAATGTTAAGCTGAACCTTATGGTGGACTACTTAATTAATTACTATATTAATTAAACCACCAAGAATCTGACAGACTTTTTACAAGTTGAAAATCTGAGGATTTCGCTGATTCAGGTTAGTTTACAAGCTGTTTACTATTATTAACTGTTTATTTAGGGCTTGTATTATGTGTTGAATTATTTTATTGCTTTTAAATCGCCGTGTGTTCTGAGATTGACTACAGTATCGGCTTCTGTTTGAATTGTGTCTCCCATATCCTGTAGTTACGAGATGAACAATTTTACAGCCAAGAAAAGTAGAATTTAACCAAGTTCTAAGGTGCTTACAGCATATTGATATTTTGTTCTTCATTCTCCATTTTTCTAATGTTTGGTTTGTTAAAAATTTAATGTTTACTTTGGCTTCTACTGATGAAACATATATATCAATTATGGTTCGAATGTACAGCCCGCATAATAACAGAAATTTAAAAAGTGCTGCTAAAGATACTACACTCACAAGCCTCAAAAGAAAGTGAACAGTTTTCAGAGAAGTTTTAAAAACACGTTCAAAATTTCAGACAGGTTAAAATCTCCCAACAAATTCTGTGTCAAAGGCCAGTGATGTTAACTGGACTTAAAATCAAAGATAAATGAATCAGAATCCAAACCTGAATAAGCTGCTTTATTTGCAGGCTTAATCCCTTTGATACATTCTAAATTCAGGAGGGAGAAGGCCAAGTGCCACTGATACAGGGCACTATATTCCATGTATGCAGAACAAAAGTCATCAGTGATTAAAAGAAAAATTAGAAAGGACAGGGATAATAACCTGTCACTTACCACAGATTAATGCTGTGTACACATTACAACCAACCACACACATTCATGTAGTCGGTCTGGTCGTGTTTTCATGTTTCCACCTGACACATGTTTCACCCCTATCATTAGTGTGGTTATCCACTGAAATATTGTAAAGTGTGTTTGTGTTTTTATATTCGTCTTGGTTCTCATATTTTCATTCCCTGCTCACTTATGGCATCTCATTCTGGGGAAACTCGTCACAAGCAAAGAGGGTATTTAAATTGCAAAAGCGTGCTATAAGAACTATTTGTGGAGCAAACCCACAGACACCGTGCAGAAATCTATTTAAAAACCTGGGTGTTCTAACAATGCCAGCACAGTATGTATACTCTGTATTATCATTTGTAGTAGAAAATCCTGAACACTTCAATCTTAATGCTGACATACATAGCCATAATACTAGGAATAAATATAATATTCACAAGGATTACAAATCACTGTCAATTGTTCAGAAAGGGCTAACATTTACTGGAGCTTCCTTATTCAATGTATTGCCAACAGAAATTAAATGTTATCTACAAAAACCCAACTACTTTAAGTCCAAACTGAAAGAGTTTCTGCTTCAGAACCCATTTTACTCTGTAAAAGAATTTTCTTCTTGGAATTTGGTAACTAAGAATGACTGATAAAATAGTATATATGGTGTATGGAAGGGGAAGGTGACAAAATTATCCACAATTACTAAAATGATATATGGTTTTTCTTTCTGTTGAAACTTGACAAATGAAATAATTACACTGTTTACAAAATTTCACTTATATATGGTAACTAACATGGGATAGCATGCACTCAAAAACTGCTGTGAAAAATTATCATATTAACAGGTTTTTAAGTAATTGACTGCTTATGAGTTGTTGGTAATATAATTGATATTGCTAATAGGTGTGTGTACTGTTTCACATAAATAGCAACTAACATAATATAATATGTAGTCACAAATTACAGTGAAACCTTACATGGTAACTGGTTGGTAAGAAAATAACTGGTTATTAGATGCTGGTAACAAGTGTATACACTGTTCCACATAATAAGTATTAATTAACTCGGGATTGTATTTGTAGATTACAGGAGATATTGGTTATACTAATGGGTTGTTGCTAACTTGTTGTCAATATATAATAATATTATCAATTATATAGTAATATTGACATTACTAATAAGTGTATGTACTGTTCCACATCCCCGAGATTATTCTCACATGGGATCAAAGTGAACATATCAATCTATCTATCTATCTTCTCCTGCCTTCATCTGTGGTGAGTGATGGGTCGTTTTCCATTATTCTTGCCACTGTCACTTATTGAGTGTAAGGTAATTAATCTGAGCCAACTGTCGAGGTTACACACTTCCCTACTTTAGAGTCGCCGCTCCATCAGTTATGAGGTAAAAACGTCAAATCGAGATTACTGTCCATCTGTGATGTGATTAACTCACTTTACAATTGTGACAAACTTGAATTTTTTTAAATATTGACAAACTCTGTGCAATTTAGTGTAGTGCATCAAAAACTGTATACATATGGAATTACAGATTAGGATAGGGAAAACAATCACCACTTACTTTTAGATGATGGATGGGGGGCGTGCACAAATACTCACATAATAAAGACAAAAATTTGTAATGTAGGAATATTTGGGTCCATATTATGTGTGTCTTCATCTTTTTTATGTGTTCACGCCCCATATCCATTATCTGAAGGTAGTGGTGGTTGTTTTCCCTATCCTAATCTGTGATTCCCTTTCACTACTTAGTGCCTTTTATTTGATTGTTTACCGTACAAATATGTTTACTTTAGTGTATAAAATCTTCCTTACTTTTTGTGATACTGTTTTTGAAAATATTAAGATTGCTTGATCTCGTTGAAATTAACAAGTCATTTTGAGTATTGTGTCAAATGGCCAAGACGATTTGTAAATTCTTATAATTTCTAATGTTCATTATAAGCTGAACATTCAGTTAACTTGACTGGTAAACCAGTTCTGGTTATTTGCTTACTTATTAAAACATCGCTATTTAAGGTCTTCATACGGCATAGTTTTCAGTTTGCGTTGAGGTACCGTGGAGTATCACGGGAACAGCCGACCACAGTAGCTGAGCTTCTGTCTCAAAGATACGCACACTGCGCAACGACTGTGAGGGGAATAAGTAAGACATACACACACCGCGCAACGACTGTGAGGGGAATAAGTAAGACATACACACACTGCGCAACGACTGTGAGGGGAATAAGTAAGACATACACACACTGCGCAACGACTGTGAGGGGAATAAGTAAGACATACATTTCATCCCTGCTCCACGAAATCAATTGTTTTAGTACAAGAAATGTGTGGAGTCAAGTGAATACAAATCAGGAGTATCTGAATATACGAACCATACGATAGACACACGAGCTGAGAATAGCAACAGACACTGCCGAAAGCAAGCGCGATGCCATACCGTGGAACTATTTGATAGCTGACACACTTAGAACTAAGGCGATACTACGCTCTCGGCAGGTGGCGAATGTATTTATGAAACTGAAGTCTCAAATACTGAAGAGATGTGTGGAGTTACATTCTCTGGGAGTAAGATAACCAGAGATGACAAAAGCAAATGGTGTATTGTACCATAAACCAACTGCAGGAAAAACTTGTTTACTTCTAAATGCATCTGCTTAGGTATGGGAAAAGAAATTGGTGAAAAGCTATGTGCTGAGTATAGATTTAACTGAAAGCCATGCCTGGCATAAGCAAACCAGATGCAAGATACAACTCCTACACTGAAATGAAAAGGAAGACAGAGAGTAGAGATAAAAGGAAAATTGCTGCAATCGGACCATTAGGTTCCTAACATCGGAGGTCTCGTACTTACATAATTAAACATGGTTGCAGTGATATCAATCAAAACTATCAACGCTGAGTTTAAATCAAATTGATGCTTCCATTTGTTATGTCCTCATCACCCACTACTTCAATCCGATGAACTTTTTGGCATCTTCGGTCAATCAGGCACATAAATCAAGTACCCATCTAAAGCTATTGTACTACAAAGAAATATGTTAAAGAAATTAACACTTGGAGAAACTTGTAAAATCATATTCATTATTTCTATAACGTTTTTTTCATCATGAAACATTATCTCCCTTGATAACTGACCCAAATGTATGAATGAGGTATCATTTTTAAGATTAAGGTATCCACTTTGATCATATATTTTAAGAAAGTAATTTTTTCAAATTCGACTGTTAGAGGCCAAAAATGTTAACATTTCTGAAATGCTGTTTTTTGTGTCACGAGCCATTTATCTCCCTGGATACCTAACTCAAATCGTTAAATGAAGCATCATTTTAAAGATTAAGATCTCTGTTTTGGTGACATCATATATTAAGACAGCATTGTTTTGGAATTCGACCCTTGAAGCGCAAAATTATCAATATTTCTGCAAGACATTTTTGTGTTACAAGCCATTTATTTCGTTTAATATCTAACTGTTGTTGAAAAATGAGGTATCAGAACAATGATCACATCATATTTTAAGAAAGGAATTTTTCGTAATTTGACCAATAAAAGGCAAAATTATTATTATTTACAGAACACTTTTAAAAAAATATCAAGGAATGAGTTATTATTTGAGAGATTAAGGTCTCCACTTTGGTCAAATCATATTTTAAGAAAGGAATTTTTCGGAAATTGAGCTCTAAGGGCAAAAGTATCAATATTTGTATGATGAGTTTTTGTGTCACAAAACATCTATGTCACTTCATATCTAGCAGATATAAATAATTGAAGTATCATTTTCGAGAGTAAGGTCTCCGACATGATCACATCATATTTTAATAAATGAATTTTTCAGGATTCGACCCCTAAAGGGTAAAATTATCATTATTTCAGTAACATATACTTTTTTTTTAATCTTGAGCCATTTATCTCCTGTGATATCTAAGCAAAATAGATAAATGAGCTTTCATATTAAAGATTAAGGTCTCTGTTTTGGTCACATGATATCTTATGAAAGGAATTCTTCAGAATGCGACCCTCAAACGGCAAAGGTATCAATATTTACATAACATTTTTATTTTTTTATTTAAGAGACATTTATCTCCAATGAAACCTAACCAAAATCAATAAATGAGGTAAAATTTAAAAGATTAAGGTCTCCAGTCAGGCAAAATTATAAATTAAGAAATAAATTGTTTGGAATTAACCCTTAAAGGTCAAAAGTAATAACTGTGAAAGTCGCGCGCATGAGACAGTTCAGAGCCAAGCTACTAGATAGCAGTAGCATATGTCAGAGAGATATTAATAAACTGCTTCACTGGCACCAATGTTTGTTATGTACCTAGAGCACTAAACAAATAACCAATTGATGCAAATGAAGTGGTTCTTCTTTCATGCTGTTAAATTTTCACATGGGTCATATAGTTTACACATATTGCATTTGAGCATTATGTCCAATAGCTTGTCAGCTCTATCGTAAATAACAAACTTTGCTCCCAAACATTTACTTCACCAATTAGCTACCATATTCAGGAGTATTTCTACTGAATTTCTGATAGTAATGAAGTTAAGTCAATCTGTGAATTTAAAGTGTGTAAGTTCTGTATGTTTTCAAACTTCTGCTAGACCATTCTACAAACTTCAAATTAATATTAACTAGTTCTTTAATCTTTTATTAGCAGACACGAACAAATATTTCACACAATGGCCGAGGTGGAACGTTTATTTAGCTGTTGTGATTATTTTTTCTTTTTTCGCTCAGAGCTGAACACCCTGTTCACACCTCAGTTATTACACAGGAATGTTTTGCTTTTATGGCTTTACACTTTATTGAAGTCAAGTGCAGGAGTGGAGGGGAGCTAGAGGCGAGGAAGGGAAGGTGTTTGGTCACAACCTTTGAAAGGAACCATCCTGGCATTACGTGGGGTGATTACGGCAATGTGGAATGTGAGGCCGGACCTTTACTGCTCACCCAAAACGACTGGGATGAGGAACAGTAAGCAATTCTGCCATAGCCTTTCCACGAAACCATCCTCCGCTTCCTCTGCAATCATTTAAGAAAATCTGAAATCTAGGCAGCTCCTGAAACCCTTGGAGGCCAGGACAGAGTCACCAGAGACAGTATGTTGAGATTAAACTGTCACTCACAGAAAAGAAGTCATCAGACATGATTACGGCAATGAGTTTACTGAGCTAAGTCACTGAGATTTTCATTTGAAGCGTACGGCCTGAGATTCACTGTTGCCTAGCAACACCGTAACTTCCCCCGCCCACGTGAAGACCGCCAAACAATCTCTCCGCCACACGCTGTACTATCTGTGCTACACACGAGGTGCCAACATTACTGCAGTAAAATGGATTTCCAAATTTCCCATTTCAAAACCCTTAAAGAGAGAAATATTAATACGAGATGATGACACATTCTCCTCCTTGAAAACATAACTTACAGTGTGTAATATAGAACTTGTAACATGTAAGCTGCAGCGAATGAAATGAGAATATTGTGTGACATTCTTTCTCAGACAACATACAAACAAATCACATTGTGTGTGGTATGAGCTAGATAAAACAAGGTCATACCATACAATCTGCATTATTTTTGCAGGTTGTCTGTGAAAGACTGACAATTGAAAATAGGATAGGGAAAAATAAACAGATACCCATCACTGACCACAGATGAAGGCAGCAGGGCGAAACAAACACGTAAAAACACAAAAACATAAACAAGTTGTACTATATTTCGACACGAGTCTTAATTATGTGAGAAGTGAGACATATGCCATATATATATACGGGTATCTGTTTATTTTTCGCTATCGTATCTTATTTTCAGTGCCTCGCAGCAGTTTCTTTGTTTCCGTTATCCAAAAGACTGACGATTAAAATTTGTAAATCATAATAGTAAGGAGGAGGAATTCAACATTCCAATTATAAAAGAATTTTAAAAAAATATTTATATAAAAAAGGGGTAAATGGATGACTGGGGGAATAGCCACCAGTGTTAGCTCCATTGCAATTAAAAATTAATAATAATAATAAATTATAGTTATTATGGATAAGTAGAGTTACCACTGTCTACTGCAGAGTCACACAAAGTGTACAGCGCTGAGAAACTCAAAGCTGCTGAACCCTGCTGAACGTGACTCGCACAGTGGAGGAAGCCAGTGCCGTGCCCTCTGGTAATCCCCCACTAACGAGACGTTGAGGGGCTTCCACCAGCCTCTCACAACCCACAACGCTGTTGGAAAGCTGACAAAGATTATCATCAACATAAACCAACAGTCACTTCACCTTCGAAAAAATTAAATTTAAAAGGAATGTAAATTCGGTATTGTAGCCGTACTCGTGCACCACCAAAACTACAAACGGAATGTTTTAAATTAAACACCATCTATTAACAATTGTTTTATTGATATTTTTCATCACACATGTTTCACCCTTTCGGAGTGGGGCTGTAGATATATGTATAGTGTCGAACAGGGATCACAAACTACTGACAGTGGCACTGAGCAAGCAATACGAAACAGAGTGTGTAGGATGACAAACGAGACCTGAATATTAAACAGGTGCAGTGACACAACACAGACGCAATTCAAGCTGCTCGACAGCAGACTGTATCACAAACAAACACCTCTTCCATAGCACCTTATAGTTCACATTCCCCCCCCTCCCCCCCTTCCCTCCCTTCTGGCTTTATGCTTCTTCAACATTGAGGTAATGAGGGGCGGGAAACAGCTGGGCACAAAGTACAGGAAGGAATTCAGCCACAGCTTTGCGAAGGAAGCATCCCGGCATTCACATGCAGTGATTTGGGAAAGCTGAAACCTGGACGCCCGGACCAGGATTCGAACCGGCGTCCTCCCGAATGAGAGGCCAGATCGTTACCACTCACTCACCACTCTCAGAGCTTCATTATATTAGGAGGGTAGGAATGGGACGTAAGTTGGCTGTGGTATTATGAAAGAACTATTATTATTATTACTAATTTAACTGTGATGCAGCTGACACTCTGGTGGAAATTGTACTAGTTATCTAATTAACTCATTCTATAGTTGGATAAAGGAAACAAAGAAACTGCCGCGAGGCACTGAAAATAAGATAGGATAGGGAAAATAAACAGTTACCCGTCACTTACCACAGATGAAGGCAGGAGGACGAGACACGTAAAACCACTAAAACAAACGAATTGCACAATATTTCGACTTTAGTCTCAGTGACGTGGGAGGCGAGACATATGGCAGGGGGAAAGATGTGAAAGAAGTGACGGGTAACTGTTTATTTTCCCTATCCTATCTTATTTTAACTCATTCTATATTATTTTATTAAAATTTTATTTATAGTTGCATTGTTAAATTCATCCCACATTACTTTTCGCATTTACAAATTTTAATTCTAAATTCCTTTAGCATTTTTGTTAAATTATTCAAAACTTCACTTCATAATCTGTTCCAATCCCTGACACCCTTACCAACAAAAGAAAATTTTCCCCCTCCCTTATGCATGAAATCGAGTGCCATCTTGTGGTCATGGTCGCCTTTCCCCTTCCATGCACTGTTCCTAATTCTGTGACCAATATCCCTCCAAGCCCCATCACCAACATATGCCCTGTACATTCCCAGCACTCTATTCACCCTCCAATGACTCCCAATCGAGCTCTTTTATCATATCAGTTTCTGACTGGGTCCTGTGATAATATCCACAAACAAATCTAGCTGCTCTTCTTTGCACACCTTCCAACTCCGGTATTTGATAATCAAAATGTGGGTGCCAATCTACACCACCATATTCAACCAATGGTCTGACCAAAGTTTTGTAACCCAAGTCCCTAACTTCTCTGGTACATCCTCTCATCACCCTCTCCAGTGAATGAAGGATTTTGTAACCTTTTGCTACCTCCTGCCCAATATGCTCTGCCCAATTGAGTTTGTCATCAAATGTTATGACAAGATATTTACACAGCTTTCAACAAGCAATTCTGACCCCCCCCCCCCCCCCCCGGTATAATCATAATTAAGCTTTAGATTTTATCTGTGTACTTAATAAGCTGATTTCAGAAAACTGAAATCTGGACAACTGCAGAAAATTGGTTTTCTGGTCTTTTGAGTCACACATATAACAGTCAAAGCGTCTCGTCACGGCAGCTCATGGAGGCGACCGTAAGGTTACTTCACACAGTGACTGTCTGCTCGGAGGCTGACGGAAGTAACAGTAACGGCTGACCACTGGATCCGACTAGTGTGTTGGTGAGGTGCAGTCCAAAAAATAAAAATAAAAAATTTCCTGCACTATACAAATAAATGCAATGTACAATGTGCTCTATTTGTAAAGCTTTAAAATTGTTCCCCTATATTCATAAATGTTTGATAGTAAATTGTTCCTACTTTTAATTTGGACAGGTTTTAATACAGCATTTCTTTTTCCTACTTCTTGTGCCTAATAACAAAGCCTGCCTTGTTAATATCTCTTTCTATTTCTCTGTTTACTGTTTTGCTTCTTGTAATCTTTATCCTTGACATCATGATTTTTTAAATATTTTATATCTCTCTCTTTCATTGCAGCTATAGGGGGTACCCAAAAGAAAACCAGAATTATTTTTTAAAAGCTATATATTTTCAATTTTTTTACATAACAACCTTGTACCCTTCAAAATACTCTCCTTTACAACTAATACATTTGTCCCACTGGTGGTTCCACTGTGTGAAACATTTTCTGTCATCATCTTTATAAACTGCTGACAACTCATCCCTCTTTTTTCTTTTTTTGACCTCTTCAGTGTTGTCAAATTGGTGTCCTTTCATGCCCCTTTGATACATCAAAATAAGAGAAAGTCGCACGGAGCCAGGTCAGGCGAGTAAGGTGCGTGGGGCAGCAGAACCATGCCATTTAAACTGCCTAACAGAGACAGCTGTGTGTGCAGGTGCATTGTCGTGGTGGAAGAACCAGTCTCCTGTCTCACACAAATCGGGTCTTTTTTGACGAACACTGTTGCATAATCTTCTTAAAACTTCAAAATAAAAGGTTTGACTGACGGTCTGATGTGGGGGAACAAACTCTGAATGAACTACGCCCTCGGCATCAAAAAAGCAAATAAGCATTGTTTTGATGTTTAACTTGACATTTTTTTGGATGGGGTGACAATGTCGTCTTGGCCTGACTTTTGCTTTGTTTCTAGGTCGTAACCATAGCACCATGACTCATCACCTGTAATGACCTTCAACAGAAAATCTGGATCAATTTTAAGCTGTTGTTTGAAAGCACGACACGTTTCAACAAGATGTTCTTTTTGATTGTCAGTCACAGCCCGAGGAACAAACTTGGCAGCAACCCTTCTCATTCCCAAATCTTGGGTTAAAATTCGCTGACCTGACCTCCAAGATAACCCACTAATCTCTGAAAGTTGATCGATTGTCTGTCGACGGTCTGAGAGCACAAGCTCTCGAATTTTTTTCAACATTTTCATCGATTCAGGCACTTGACGGACGTCGTGAACAAGGTTTGTCAACAATCAAACTCAGCGAACCACTTATAGACCTGAGGTTCTCCCATAACGTCATCCTTGTAAGCTGTTTTCAACATCGAAACAGGTTCAGCAGCATTTTTACTGAGTAGAAAACAAAATTTCACAGCTGCACATTGTTCACTTAAACTTGGCATCATAAAAAATGAAACAATAACAAAACAGCGTTAGCACAAAAAAAATCACTGCAGATTAACAGAACAAGGCAGGTCAACAACACGGGTGGCACTGATGTGGCAATGAGTTGTGATATTAATTTTTAGTGGCAGAAAGGTGTACTATACAAGCTCTTCCAGTTATTTTTGGGTACCCATTCATATTTAGCAAAAATTCAAATCATAATAATCTATATTTGCTACTCAGGAAGTCACATACTGTCTTATTCAGCAGAGCATGAGGAAGCCGACTCACCTGGTAGTGGGTGTGCGCGACCAGCGACGGGTGCAGCGCCAGGAGGTGGTGGGGGGCGGGCTGCTGCTGCTGCTGCGGGGGTGGCGCGGGGGGCGGAGGGGGTGGCGCCAGCGGGTACAGCAGCGGTGGCGCCGGCTGGTACAGCACCAGCGGGACGGCGGCTGCAGGCGGCACTGCAACGACGTCAGATCACGCACCACCGGCGGCAGTAACACTGTGTGCGTCTCTTCCAGGTTACAATGACAAAATCGAAAGGTGACACACGTCACCTGTACATTCAGGTGCAGCCACGTCTATAAGGTGGGGTCAAGTGACACACGTCACCTGTACATTAAGGTGCAGCCACGTCTATAAGAGTGGTTGCTAAATGTTACACTCTCTTTCTAGAAACAGCAACAAACGACAACTGTCAGAAATATTCCATCCATAACAGAAAACCTAATTTATCAACAGTGGTATGCAAAGGGAGGGTACAATCGGTGGAAATGAAATTTCAGAGGAGTAGAGTGGGAGTAACAAGAAGAGACAGAATAAGGTATGAAAGAATCAGGGAGATGATAAAGGAAGAACCGCTACAACAAAGAATTGAAAAATCTAGGTTACAGTGGTACGGGCATGTAAAGAGAATGAGAGAGGAGAGGCTACCAAGGAAGATGCTGGACATGGAGCTGGAAGGGAAGAGGCCTAGAGGAAGACCGAGGGACAGACGGATTAAAGACGTTAAGAAATGTGTGGAGGAAATTGGGCGACAGTGGAAGAAGAGAGATGCAAGCACTGGCGAGGCTTTTGTTCCCAGCAGACACGGCCAGCGGCTGGAACCTGTCATAGATGATGATGGTATGCAACTACATTAAGATCACCAATCTTTCTTTTTCTGTGTGAAATAAAAATATTTTATCACAATTATAATATTGTTATTATGTGATGACATGGTGCAATAATAATGTTCCATCTACAGCTGCTGCAATTTATATATATTATTTTTTTTTTTTTTAAAGTGTCACCGATTTAGAATTGTTAGTTTTAAAGTCAAAGTACAAACGAAACAATATATCCAATGAAACATTTACTGCTGACTAATATTTCTAGCTACTGGAGATTCAAATAGTTTCTGATTTACATATTCCAAATATAGATAAGGTAACATACAAAGTAATATTCTGCTACATTTAATACAGTGTTGATGGTATTATCCATGCAGGCCCCTTTACACTTTTTAAGCTTTCTTAGATACTTCATGATATGCTCAGGATGAATTTCAAATTTTTTAGTCTGCTAATTTCTAATAGTGCCTATTAGCTTGCTCCCTAAACCACAGTCCGTAGTGGTCCCATCAAATGAGGTAGTTAATATCTTTGCCTTTCACAAATCCTCACTAACGTTTTCCTTCATCGTCATCTAAAATTGTGTGTATACCTTTCCTTCCACAAAGTTTTCTATGACAACCAAACAAATTTCCAGATGCATCATTCAGTGATCCCCCTAAACCCATCTCCAGCTTCGCTCATTGTTGCTACTAATTCATTATTTAGTTGATTCAAGAATTCCCTACTGTACTGTTACCTCTAAATTAAGTTGTGTTCCTTCTTAGCAATCTCTTCAGCCTTCTATTCTCTATTTCTTCGTTTTGTCTTATCGTCTTGATAAACCGTTCCCACTTGAACTCCACTGTACTTGTGCTCCCCTCCCACATACTGAGCAAGTGGGCACACGCCAGTACCTAACAGCGGAACATTTAACTTCCTATTTTTTCCTCCAGTGTCCCTACGCCTTAAGGCCTGCTGCGGTAGTGCCTAACATCATCACTCTGTACACCTCGCTTGCCAGCTCCCGTCCGTCCTTTTCTCCTCTCCCTCTTACATTTCTCCTGTGACTTTATAGGCTGGATGTGAAGAGCCCCGATAATTTCGTCACATCTCCTATTCGTATCTTTCTGCTTCGAAATTGTCGTATCGCTGAATCAAAGTGGACGATACTTTGGTAGAGCCTCGTACGGTTCCCCTTTTTCCCTCCGCAGTGTGTGCTCGCCTTCACTCACCCCTGCTATCTACTCTGTCATAAACATGCAACAGGAGACAAACCTCCCAGACATGACTTTCCCCATTAATAGACTATAACACTACTGTGCCGACATGCTTACCAGCTCTATAACAAGAAAACAAAGACCACGCATATACTGTCATAAGGAAACATAGTCCCTTACATTTTTGTTTGGTTTATTTCAGTTTTATTGCTTTATGTTTGTATATTTAAAGGTAAGAATTTTTTTGTGTGTTTAATTTATTTTCTTTTTGTAAAAGGAAAAGATACGTTAATAGTTACTATGCATGAGCAAACAGCAGTGTGTTACAAGAACATCTTTGGTGGAGAAAGAAGAAGAAGCGAGTCCAGAGAGATAAAAATGATGGCGGGCGGAGGCATGAATTGGTGTTCCTCGCTCGAATAGTAATCGAGATAATAAGAGAGAATACTTAGTTTTTAATGATTTGTTGAATGTGTAATTTGTGAAGCCAATGATGAGTGAAATATATAGAAAAGTGAAATGAAGTTCTCCTTAGTTTACTGTATGTTGTTTGAATCATGCAGACCAATTAAGTAGCAGAAACTGCAAGATAACATTCCATGGATTCTGTGGTGACTAATATCCACCCGAGGCAAATCTAGGAATCATAATACAGGTCAGTTTCTTACACTGTCTACAAGCAAATCAAAGACTGTGCATACAATTTTTATGAATAATTGTCGCGCCAATGCAGCTGAATTGAATTTGTTGTTTTATTTACCGGCCACGTTTCACTTCATTCTCTGAAGCATCTCCAGCAGTTCTGTCTGTTGGCTGTTTATACGTGTAATTACATTTGCCCTATGTTACAATTTACACATGGAAATTATAGTATAAATAGGTGTAAGCTTGCTTACACTTTTCATTACTCACATTTTCTTGTTATTGTACCGTATTTAAGCATCAGCTGTGCAGCTGTGTCTGTAGTAGCACTTGCATCAAAGGTGCTTGTTGTATCTTTGTGAACAATTCCAGAGCACTATCACTGCACTATAGTACACTAACTGACTTTTTTTTTGCTGTTATCAGCCTTTCGCCTGGTTTGATGCAATCCTCCATCCCTTCCTATCTTGTGCTAACCTCTTCATCTCTACATATCCCTTACAACCCACGTCCTCAATTATCTCATTCATATATTCTAATCTCTCTCTTCCTCTGCAATTCTTACCTTCGGCTGTTCCCTCCATCAGCAAATTAACCAATCCAGCACGTCTCAAAATATGACCTACCAGCCTGTCTCTTCTTTCTGTGAGCTTCTTCCACAAACTTCTTTCCTCGCCCAACATTTCCAAAACTCGTTCATTTTACACTTTGTCTTTCCACTTAATTTTCAGCATTCTTCTGTAGCACCACATTTCAAATGCTTCCATTTTATTTATTTTTGGTATTCCTTAAGTTCATGTTTCGAAAACATAAAGTGCTGTGCTCCACACATAGAGTTTTAAAAAGTTTTTGCTAATTCCTAGATCATTGTTTGACTTCTTATGGCTGATATTTGTTTACTATGTGATGTATATCACTCAGAAACTGGTTTGTTTATCGCTTTGTTTTCTCAGTGGGTGGCACTGTTTTTAAACAGATGTTTGCGCTGTGCTGTGCACACACTATCTACTTTATCACTGACAGTAAATATCACAATACATCTAGAAGACAACTGCAGTGAACCTACCACTAGCTTGATGGTGCACTAGCAATTCTGCAGAACAACTAAAACCAAAGACTACCCATACACCAGCTACAATAAAACCTATAAATATCATTAGAGAACTACTCTACCGTGATGTTTACAAACTTGTCTGCACACTTCCTCCACTATAAAGTCGTTAAAACCCAGAGTGTGCGCACACACTGTCTTACTGTGTCACGGATAAATATACTTGAACACTGGAAAGCTACTGTACTAAGCTGCATGCGGGTTCTTCTAAACAGCAAACTTATACAGTCCACACACAATCTCTAAAGGTACAATACTACACAGTGTTTTGACATGTGAGCAAATAACTTACCGCAGCACAGTTACTTTTGGTGATGTTTTATTACGATTTGCTTGATGCGTTTCGAGAACGTAGTCTCATTTTCAAATGCAAAATTAATACATTCTTAATGTACGATATGCTTGTGTTTGTTTCTGTTAGGCATTGATAAAACTTTTGTAGTTTTCATAGAAATAAATTTTTTTTGGAGTGCTATACTAGACCAAGTGTGTGGGTACACAGGAAAGGTGTTTTAATAAGGAATGCAAATTTTTTGAATGTATTCCGCATTGTGTCACCATACCCAACATTAATTTTATTCCAAATGTTCCATTATTGATCCATGAATTATTGATGCCTAACCTGTTCAATTATTGCAGTATACTTGGCAACACTGCTGAACACAATTTTTTCTTTAATCTAATGACTGTTTGCAGTTCTTTTTTTTTTTCTTTTTTTTTAACATTACTTGCTCTTGCAGTATTTGAGAATATTTTTTTCTCTTACTTTTATTTACTGATATAGTTACATTGGCCTTATAACAATAAATGTAAAATATATATATTCACCTAATTAATCTATTTTCCTGATACAACTGTGGCCATGTCAAATTCCAGGACAGTTTAACAAACTTTTCCCAAAAGCAGCTCAAATGTATGAAAAGAGGTGTTACACCATAACGACAGGTTTACCCAAAATTAGAATGAAGCACAATGAGACAGCGCAGAGTATTATATTTACTTCAAAATGGAACCACTATAAACTTCTGCAATAATTTTAAAGGTGATCAAAATAACATCTGAAATAAATCGCATTATCAATATTCAATAACGTCAACAGGCAAACAAATTTCTTTTATTCGATACCTCCATTTGAAACATGGTGCCAATACATTGAAAACAATGGTGGCAGTATTGAAGAATATGAATAATTAAACTTTATCACTTTCTGAATAAGTTACCATCTGACTGAATTTCCAAGGTCACAGCGATATATAAAATACAATAATAACAATTAGCATGGAAATGCTTTAAGGCGATAAAACATCCTTCCTTAGTTGTATACATAACACTTAGGAGGGATAGGTAAATATGACCCAACACTTACAGCAGATGAAGGCAGCTGGGAACAACGAACACAGAAAACAAACACAAGAGAAACACAATATTTTGGCCTACGGCCTTATCTGTGGAGAAGTGAGGCACCAGGCGGAGTCAGATGTGTGAACTTTTCGGGTGTTTGTTATTTTTTGTGTTCTTCATTCCCAGCTGCCTTCATCCATCGTAAGTGTCTTTATTGCCTTAATTGTTATTATTATAATATATATGTATATACATATATAAAACTAAGGAAGGATAGCGAAATATGACCCAACACCTACCACAGATGAAGGCAGATGGGACGACGAACAAAAAACAAACACAAGAGAAGCGCAATATTTCGGCCTACAGCAGCCTTAAACGTGCAGAAGGTGAAGCCCCAGGCGGCGTCACATGTGTACACATAGACGACCGACTGGTGAATGGCGTCTCAGGCGCGGATGTAAGTTCCCCTTCCTTAGTTTTATTGCCTTAAAGCTTTTTCCTGCTCACTGTTATTATACATATATATATATATATATATATTGGATAAAGGAAACAAAGAAACTGCCGCGAGGCACTGAAAATAAGATAGGATAGGGAAAATAAACAGTTACCCGTCACTTACTACAGATGAAGGCAGGAGGGCGAGACACGTAAAAACACAAAAACAAAAGAATTACACAATATTTCGACTTTTTAGTCTTCCTCATGTAGGAGGCGAGACATATGGCAGGGGGAAAGATGTGGTCACATCCGAGCCTGCCACATGAATTCCGTTTCATTTCCCGGGTATTGTTGCCGGTTGGGCTACTAAACAATACACATATATATATTTTCCTATCCTTATTCTCTGCTTTTCCCGGAATTAGTATCAATACTGCCGGCGCCGTTCTAACTAACCTCACTTTTTTTTTTTTTTTTCCCGGCATTTCAGTAAACACACTTTTTTCACCGTTTTCACTATCTGCCTGCTCAGTTTATTGTCGGTGTAGTGACCAAGCATTACATTTCTTATTGTTTACTGGTTTTATAATTTTTCTTATAATAATTTTTTTTTTTTTTATTTTTATTTTTTTTTTTATTTTTTTATTTTTTTTTTTTCCCCGGTGATTTTTGGCACCGCTTAAATAATAAAATTGATTTTTCTGTTGTGCCTGTGGCCGCTTAAATTGCAATTTCCAAATATTCCCCCCCCCCCATTTTCATATTTATTTCTATTTATTTATTTATCACCCTCTTCATTGTGGCTCTCTGACCTACTGACCATTATCTTCCTAACTGGTGGTGTGCTGTTGTTCTTTCCATAAACTTCTTAAAATCATGTCTCCAATTTACCATTACTTGAAACAATTCCGTTTTCATGCCATCCACTTCACTAGACTCCACTCCCATATACTTTTCCTTCAATCATGCCTCTCTTTCAACATACCCCCCAATGGCCTGACAATAAAACTACCAGTCTCCGGCTGCCACCCACAACTCCACCAAACTCTCCATGCTTTTCGTTTCACACAATCGCTTACTCTCACCCATATTGTTCTCCAGCAATATCTACTAAAAGCCCAGCAACATTCGATTCAACTTTCGTCTTTCCACAAGATTCTTTGTCTAATGCATCCCTCCCCAACTCAACATCTTAAACAAATTCTCACAGAGTGCAGACAGTTGCAACAGAAATGTGCACAAAAACATCTGCTAAAGCTATCAAATCTATTGAAAAGCTACCTTGTTTTAGGCCTGTCTCTTCCTTACCAACATCCTTCACATAGGCAGCACTCACCACCTCCTCCCCTGGTTGCCAAAGTCCCATGTCTTGCCCACATTTTTAATATGCCACACCCACCTCCATTACCACCCATCCCTCGTGCCACTGCCCGACCTGTAGACACACCACAACGGTCAGTGGTCAACCTCTCGTCCACGTCCTTGTCTGAACCACAATCTCTCTATCCTCTCCAAGGGACTTTCCTTCTCGCCTATTCCTAAGTTCGACCATGCTGCTCTGGTCCGGGACTCGCTTGCTTTCTGCCGCACACTCCGCTGGCGGTATCACTTTGCTACCACAACGGAGAGTGACAGCCGCCGAGGTGAGATTGAGTCCAGCTTAGAGCAGTTCAAACCACCATCCCAACTTGACCCTCCTCCACTTCCCCAAAATCATCCCCTCCTCCTGTTCCAAGACTTCCTCACATCGACCTTATCCTCAAAATCTTTCCTCAATTCTATTCCCAACTCCAATAACCTCAACCCTACTGAAATCCGGGCCATGAGAGAACTGTCCAATAACAAAAATATCATTATCCTCCCAGCAGACAAGGGCTCCACCACCGTGGTCATGGACCGCAGTGACTACGATGCGGAGGCCCTTAAACAGCTCTCTGATACCAATACCTATCGTCCACATGCCACAGATCCCACCTCTTCCGTCTGCCTCGAAATTCGCTCCTTCCTGGACCTCCTAGGCCCCTTACAAGGTCTTTCGTCACAATCCTTATCCCTTCTCACCCCTCAAAATCCCCGCACACCTACTTTGTACCTTCTCCCCAAGATACACAAGGCTGGCAATCCGGGACGACCTATAGTTGCGGCCTATGGTTCCCCCACTGAACGAATTTCAGCCTTGGTGGATCAACACCTCCAACCTTTTGTGCAGAACCTTCCATCTTACATCAAAGACACACCACATTTTTTGGAACGTCTGTCAAAAGTCCCCAGTCCTCTACCACCAGACTCCCTCCTTGTTTCAATTGACGTAACCTCCTTGTACACCAATATTCCCCACCTTGAAGGCCTCAGTTCCCTTCAGCACTTCTTGGATATGCGCCCTCCAAACAGTCTTCCCAGAACATCCTTTCTCATATCCCTTGCCAACTTTATCCTCTCCAAAAACTATTTCTCCTTCAACTCCCAGATTTACCACCAGATACGCGGCACTGCCATGGGTACCCGCATGGCCCCGTCCTATGCTAACCTTTTCCTGGGCCGTCTGGAAAATATTTTTCTGAAGAATTCCCCCCTCAGTCCCCTCGTGTGGTTCAGATACATAGATGATATATTTATGATCTGGACCCACGGGGAGGACCACCTCCTAGACTTCCTCAACTCACTAAATGATAATCACTCCATCAATTTCACATGGTCATATTCCCACACCTGTATCACCTTCCTTGACGTAGATATCACCCTACGACAGGGGACCCTCCATACCTCAGTACACATTAAACCGACCAATTTACAACAATACCTACACTTTGACAGTTGTCACCCCTTCCACATTAAACGTTCCCTCCCATACAGCCTTGCAATCCGTGGCAGACGCATCTGTTCTGATCATGAATCAATCTCCAGTTACTCCAAAAAACTATCCCAAGCCCTTGTTTCCCGCCAATACCCCCATGATCTGGTGGAAAAACAAATTTCCCGTGCCATCACCCACAACCCTCGTTCTGCACCTCCTAAAGCTGACCGTGGTCCAACACTTGTCACCCAGTTCTTTCCTGGCCTGGAATCTGTCAACCAGATACTCCGCCGTGGGCATGATTTCTTACGTTCCTTCCCTGAAATGCGTCTCCTCCTTCCCAAAATCCTACCCACTGCTCCCCGCACTTGCTTCAGCAGACCGCCCAATCTGTACAACATCTTGGTCCACAAGTATTTACCTGCCGACTCCCCTAGACCTCCACAGGGATCTTTCCCGTGTAACAGACCCAGGTGTAAAACTTGCAGCATGCACCCTGCCACAACTACTTACTCTAATCCTGTCACAGGCGAATCTTTCCCCATAATTGGACATGCCACATGTGCTACCACTCACCTTATTTACCAACTCACCTGCATCCACTGCACTGCCTCTTACATTGGTCTCACCACTCAACAACTTTCCTACAGAATGAATGGCCACAGGCAAACAGTTTATACTTCCAACCCAGACCATCCCGTGGCAATTCATGCGAACTTCCATAATTCAAACAACCTCAACACCTGTTTCACAGTCAGAGCTATTAGAGTTTTTCCAAATACCACCACCCCTTCAGAACTCCGCAGATGGGAACTAGCCTATCAACATATCCTTGACACCAGACACACCCCTGGCCTAAACCTACGTTAAACCTGTCACTTGCTAACTCTCATTTCATTTTACAGTTATTTATAATTTTATATATATATATATATTTTCCTCTTTATTTATTTATTTTATTATTTTTTGTATATATATATATATATATATTTTTTAAATTATTCTATCTCCCTTTATTCTCAATTATAACTTTTTGAACTAAGCTACACAGACATTATATTCATTTGTTTCACTTTTATCGCTGGTCAAGCCTATTCCCTACCCCCCCCCCCCCCCCTCCCGGCAATTCTTCCACTACCACGCGTTTTCCGCCTGTGCTTCATTCATGTGGCAGGCTCGGATGTGACCACATCTTTCCCCCTGCCATATGTCTCGCCTCCTACATGAGGAAGACTAAAAAGTCGAAATATTGTGTAATTCTTTTGTTTTTGTGTTTTTACGTGTCTCGCCCTCCTGCCTTCATCTGTGGTAAGTGACGGGTAACTGTTTATTTTCCCTATCCTATCTTATTTATATATATATATATATATATATATATATATAAAAGCAGCATTTCAGAACTTAGAAGGTGGGAACTGGTCTATCAGTACCAACTGGGGACCAGACAATCTCCAGGTCTAAATTTAAGATAGTACCAATTTTCCTCCCACCCATCCCCCCCCCCCCACTTCCACCTTCCCTCACAGTACCACCGCTCACCAGAGCCTATCCTTATAGATTGTGACTTCGAATTTTCTTATTTTTAGTTTTAGCTTAAAATTTCTGAATATTGTTATTTTTTTTTTCTCCCACATGTGTCCATTACTTGATTAACTGAGGTATACTGCCCTTCCGCAATGGGTCCTTGTGTACAGTTTTGCTTTATACTTTCTATTCATCACTGTTTTCCGGCCTGTGCTCTTCTACCCCCACCCTCACTTCCTGCCATGTTGTGTTTCCCCCACCATGAGCCACCGACATTGTGGCTCACGCAGTTGGCTGCCGGCCGCTTGCGTGCAGCCATCTCACTTCTACTGAGGAAGAGCCATGCTCGAAAATTCTATTCTTTGTGTGTTCGTGTTTTTTTCGTATACCAACACCGCAGGAATCCCCTTCATTGGTAAGCGGTGGTTTTTTATCCTATCCTAATGTTCAATATATATATATATATATATATATATGGATTGTGGTCTCTTTATACTGTGTATTTCGTATTTGAGATTATTGTGGTGTGTGAGGTGCCGCTTACCGTGCGGTTGCCGCCGTGGCTCGGCCGCGGGCTGCTCGGGCGCGGGCAGGTAGTAGACGGGCAGCAGCGGACGCGCGGCCCCACACCAGCCCCCGGAGCAGCACGTCCTGCGCACCAGACCACACGTCACACCTCCGACACGCTCGAGGGAGCAAACTGAAAACTGCCTACGTAGCTATAACATCAACTGCTGTTTGTGGCATCCAAATGATCTAAAATGTTATGTTGATTGAAAGAAGTTTTTTATTTAGCCACTGTATATTTTTTTTAGTAATTTTCCTACAATTGGTGATAACAATGCAGTCAGGTATTGAGCCAGATAATAAGCGGCCAATCCAAAGGTACACCCAAAGATGGCAACGAAGATTTTTGTCAGCAAAATGTTGTGTACAAATAATAATATTACTCAGTTTGTTTCCCGAGAAACATTTGTAAATAAATGACACCGAGAAAAAACTGCGTTCGTCTATAACCTTTTTATATTTTTACTTCATGCAAACTTATATGACATCTATCTGAAAATCTATTCTAGCAAAAATTTAGCTTTATGTCACATGTTTAGCTGCACAGTGTGCAGACAATAATGCAACACACTCTGGTGACTGCACAAGACATACTGGAATCGTGATTTGACTTCCAACTGCCATTACTTTAGATAACAAGACACACAAACATCAGAGCCACAAATTTATTTATTTATCATATGATATTTAGCAATATACTCAACAGGTATGAACAAATATGCATATCACAAGCTTGTACAATATCATATTTCTACATCTAATGTCTAATTGCATTCAACTGCACTGATCATGGTCACAGGGATTAATCTGTCAGAAACGACCACTCCGTATGGGAATCAGAGTGTATAACAATCTACAACAAAGGATCAAGTGTGGAAGTGAAAATACAAAATTCACTTCAGAATGAAGGGGCACTTGCTCGACCACTGCTTCTACAGTACTCCACTCCACCTGATGCAAACTAAATGTTAGTCTTAAATCACAGTGATTACCTTAAATGTAAATAGTGTGAAAATAATATAAATCAGTCATTACTTGTACATTTGTTGGTACAAAATGTTCTGTTTTTATCAAACTTGAACAGCTACATTCATGATTGATGGATTTTCGGGGTATGCCGCATTGTTTATTTAATAATCTGAGCATTTGGCTGCCCTCCTACGTCCGTCATCAGAGATACTGTTTATGTTGACATAGCAACGAGCGCCAAGCATCGCAGAGTAAAAGGCCGAACTATCTTCGTTGATATTGTTGGCATTCTTTGATATTTCTGCTACCTCTTTCACACATCGAGATCAACACAGCAGCGTTGTGTCTTGAATTTTTCTTTCGAGCCTGGTGTTAATGGCATGGCGAACTACAGTGGATTTGTCGCTGTTGTTATATTGGAGTGTGTGTGCATGTCTGTGTGTCTGTCTGTATACAGACTATATTTCACTTATCCCATATCATTTGTATTATATATGATGCTATGGGACCAATAAATACAAATAATTTATTATGCAAATAGTGAAAGAGAATTTTATATTTCAAAACTGCATTAAACTGTTAACAGGAATGAAGCTACCACTTAGAAAAGCGGAAGGCACAGTGCATATTAATTTGACACAGAAGCAAGTCCCTCAGTCAACAGCCAAAAGATATTTTCGATGCATCTTGTCGCAGTTACGCTGTACAGGTATGTTGGTTCGCTAGACGTACGGCAAATCTTTAAAGATTCTTAGCACTCATTATTTTTTGGGTTCTTTAAGGGCAGTCACCAATCAACGTTAAGTTGATAAATTAAATGACAGTATTATTTCTTAATTCATACATTTGCATTTAATTATTTGAAAAAATTAATTTTCCAACTGCCTAACCTTCATAAAATTATAGCATTGGAACTTTGATCTTTGAAGACTGCAGATTGTATTTTGAATCAAATTTAAAGTGAAAACAGCGTGCACACTTCTCTTTCATTCCGAATTCCTCTAAAAGTCATGCAGACAGTCCACAAATGAAAAACTGTTTCCTAAAAATCCCCAATTAAATTTTACATTTATCACCAAAAACATCACATTACTTTCGCTAAAGTTAAATCTTGAACAGCATGATGAAATGGAAACATGTGGATGCTGATGTCACAAACCAAACTCATCAACCGCCAGCCACCTTTACCGGCCATACTTCCCCAAATAAAATTAACTTCCTTTGAAATGTTGCCACTATGCTTAAAACATAGTGCTGCTCACAAACCCCTGTGAACCGTTCTTATGTTTTCCACAGCATAACGGCAAAATATCATATCACAACATAACAGGGAAATACCATTAACACATTATCAAAGGTCAGAGCCACAAAAATTAATAGACTTAATATGAAAACAGGAAAACAGAATAAAATAATTAAAAATTGTACCAAGCTTTTGCAATGAAAGAAGCTATGACTTACGAAAGATGAAGGCATTGGACATAAGAAGTTTACACTGAATTGCAAATTTCTGAGCAAAATCCATAGTCAACACTGAGTCAGTTGCTGACAGCCTCTGCATAAACTATTAGCATCCCCACAAAGAGGCCCACCCTCGCCTTAAACACATGGTAGCTGCATGATAAATTGTGTTTTTAATTAAATGCAGTTAATGACTTATATACGTCCAAGAGTGAAAGGTATTGTTGTTACTTATAGAAATGATGATCACTGTTCCAAATAAGCACTTAATTTATTTAATGCCACTCAATTTATTTCGCACGTAACATTTAAACACTAGTGCTGCATTCTAACAGTCTCTGAATACACTTCACATCATATTAAAGCTTTTACACAATGAAGCTCAAACCCGCACCACACTATATTCACAGATTGGATGCTGAGCACACAATATATTCGCTCAGCTATTGCTGGCCACCGCCAAAGATTCTTACAGTGCTAGCTAACGATAATAAACTCACAGTACCCAAAGACTATACAGACTTTGGCTTGTGAAACCCTACAAAAAACAAATAAATATTAATAGGTAAAGGTTTTCACAGCTTTCAAGCCATATTCCCATAGGATTAGCGGAGGTAGAGCTGCACACTGACTGTGACGTGCCGCAGTCTTTTTCTTTCCCTGCGCACAGAGTTTCCTGGGTGGTACTCATTCGATAGCATGCTGAGTGGGTCTGCGAGACTGTTCCAGAAGTTTAGCTTCGAGGAAAAATCCTCGGCTTCGTCTGGGAAGCGACCCTGATCGTCTCGGCCACACTCGGCTGCCTGAGCCACGCCCGTAGCAGTATTGATGTCGAGGTCATTAAAGGTGGGAAAGGACTGGGGGCAGGGAACAGGAAGGCATTTGGCCATGGCCTTTTAAACGAAGCATCCCGGCTTTCTCTTGGAGTGATCTGGGGAAACCACGGAAAACCCAAATCTGGATAGCCAGACGGGGATTCGAAAATATTAATTCAATTATTTACACTAGGGGTCATCCACAAATTACGTCACACGAATTTCATGATTTTTGGACCCCTCCCCCCCATGTCACAGGCTATCACATTTGTGGGACCCCCCCTCCCGTGGTGTAACATCACATATTCTGCAGTTGTAAATTAAAATTATTTATGTATTTCTAGTTAAAAAATCACATCAACAATAAATCAAACATTTAAGAAAATATTAAAAAAAAAAAAAAAACATGAAAACTCGAATTAATGATATAAAATTGAGTCATCACGTGTCCATGGATTTTGAAAACATTCCTTGATACTGTTTATTATTGGCATAGTAGTCACTTAATTCTTGATTTCGATAGTGTTGGGAACATTCGATGTGTCAACATCTTCTTCATCCAACCATAAAGCATCGTCATCGTCTAACAAGCAAAGAACTTCCCTGTTTCGTCTAGCAGCAATGCTTTGTGAACGAATCTTCGTGATGGGGAATACCTCTAGTTTCCTCTCATGTAATTGCTTATGTTGGTTAGTGGCTCGGTATGGTGAAAAATATAGTCCACAGATGCCAATAAGACTAAGAAAAACATATGCATCACTCAGCGAAAGGCAAGTGTTGACTGAATGACATAAACAATTGAACACAGACGAAATCACTGAAGGTACAGCAAGTGTGAAATAGCACGGCCACCACGAGCCAAAAAGTGATACAAGCGATTTCACAAAGTTTATGCATTTCCCGAAATCACTCCAGGTGGATGCCGGGATGCTTCCCATGGCCGAATTCCATTCCTTGTTCCCGATCCCATCCTGTGTCTTATGAACTTGATGTCGACAAGGTGTTATAAGTAAAAAAAAAAAATATAATTGAGAATGAATAAATATCAATATTATTTTTTAATATTAACTACCATTTTTTCCTGCTGCTGTGCGCACACATGTGTTTTCATATGTATACAAATTCTTTGCTGGTTTTATTCTATTCCCAAATATTAACTTCAGGAGCCATGAATATCATTATTTCATTTGCATATAAGTAGTTCCTGAGGACAAAGTTTCGATTGCAATACACAATGTTTTATTGTGCGTGTGACAGAAGCAAACATTTCTGAACGGCAATATTACAGGAGACTGTGGTTACGTTGAAATGCAGCCTGGACCAGAATGACAACTGACATGTTTTGTTTAAGCACAAGGCACAATTGATTTAGTTTAATAATTTACATGGTGTAGCATAAGGTTTTAGGATTCATATTTACTTATCAATTTCGTTTGTTCCATGATCCTGTAACCATAAGCTAAATAGCACATGGCGGTAAAAACTACAGCCGAAAACAAACACTGCAAATTAGGACTGAGAGCACAGTTTAATACAAAACTTTATTCTCCTGGGCGTGATTTGAACTGGGGCAATATTATTCCAGAATATTTAGATAGATAGATAGATAGATATGTTCACTTTGCTCCCATGTGAGAATAATCTCGGGGATGTGGAACAGTACATACACTTATTAGTAATGTCAATATTACTATATAATTGATAATGTTATTATATATTGACAACAAGTTAGCTACAACCCATTAGTATAACCAATATCTCCTGTTATCTACAAATACTATCCCGAGTTAATTAATACTTATTATGTGGAACAGTGTATACACTTGTTACCAGCATCTAATAATCAGTTATTTTCTTACAACCAGTAATCATGATAAGTTTCACTGTAATTTGCGACTACATATTATATCATGTTAGTTGCTATTTATGTGGAACTTATTAATAATATCAATTATATTACCAACAACTCATAAGCAGTCAATTACTTAACAACCTGTTAGTATGATAATTTTTCACAGCAGTTTTTGAATGTATGCTATCCCATGTTAGTTACTATATATGAGTGGAATTTTGTAAACACAATAATTACTTAAATTGTCAAAAGTTTCAATAGAAAGAAAAACCATATATCATTTTAGTAATTGTGGACAACTTTGTTACCTTCCCCTTCCAAACACCATATATACTATTTTATCAGTCATTCTTAGTTACCAAATTCCAAGAAGAAAATTCTTTCACAGAGTAAAATGGGTTCTGAAGCAGAAACTCTTTCAGTTTGGACTTAAAGTAGTTGGGTTTTTGTAGGTAACATTTAATTTCTGTTGGTAAGACATTGAATAAGGAAGCTCCAGTAAATGTTAACCCTCTCTGTACAATTGACAGTGATTTGTAATCCTTGTGAATATTATATTTATTCCTAGTATTATGGCTATGTATGTCAGCATTAAGATTGAAGTGTTCAGGATTTTCCACTACAAATGATAATACAGAGTATACATACTGTGCTGGCATGGTTAGAACACCCAGGTTTTTAAACAGATTTCTGCACGACGTCCATGGGTTTGCTCCACAAATAGTTCTTATAGCACGCTTTTGTAATTTAAATACCCTTAGTGCTTGTGACGAGTTTCCCCAAAATGAGATGCCATAAGTGAGCAGGGAATGAAAATATGCAAAATATACTAACTTTCTGGTTTCTATATTAGCTATTCTAGATATTACCCTCAGTGAGAATGTTGCAGAATTCAGTTTTTTAAGAAGTTGTTGAATATGTTGTTTCCAGTTCAATTTGTTATCTATATATACACCCAGGAATCTTGTGCAACTGCTTTCATTGATTGTTTTCCCTTCTGATATCACATTATAGCTGTCCTTTGTTTTATTTTTTGTAACAAACTGAAGTAACTGTGTCTTTTCTACATTAAGTATTAGTTTGTTGGCATTAAAACACCTATTAATTTTCTTTATGGCATCATTTGCTATGTTTTCGAGGTTTTGTGATGATGGATCTTTCAACGATATGCTAGTATCATCTGCAAAGAGCACTATGTGTTCATTATCACCTAGTATATGTGGAAGATCATTTATATAGATTAAGAACAGCAGAGGGCCAAGAATTGAACCCTGAGGCACACCACATTTAACTATACCCCATTCTGAGTTTATAACATCTCCTGTATTAGCATCTTTCAGTGATACACATTGCTTTCTATTTTCCAGGTATGATTTTAACCAAAGTCCTGGCTTATCACTAACTCCATAGTGATCTAATTTACATAGTAGAATATCATGATCAACACAGTCAAAAGCCTTAGCAAGATCACAGAATATACCTAGGGAATTTAGTTTTTTATGCATTGATTCCAGTATGTTGTTTACAAAAGCAAAAATTGCTGAATCTGTTGAAACGCCTTGTCTAAAACCAAACTGTACTTTACTGAGTAGGTCATTCTTTTGTAGATGTGCATACACCCTTCTGTACATTGCTTTTTCAAAGATTTTTGAAAATGCTGGTAGAAGTGATATTGGTCTGTAATTCTCAATCTTTGAGGTATCACCCTTTTTATAAAGCGGTTTGATTATTGACTTCTTGAGTGAGTCAGGGAAGATACTTTCTTCAAAAGAACTATTACAAATGTGACTAATAACTCTACTAATGCTGGTGTTACATTGTTTCATTACATGGGTTGAAACCTCATCATAACCAAATGAATTTTTATTTTTGAGGGATTTAATAATGTTTTCAATTTCATTTTTACTGGTGGGAAATAGAGACATAGGTGCTGCTTTTGGTGACAAGGATTTAAGTATTGCTATAGCATCCATATTCCCAATACATTTTCCTTTTATTTTTTCAGCAACTGTTAAGAAGTATTTATTGAAAGCACTTCCTACATACGAGGGGTCATTTACAAGCTTATCATTAATGCTTATAGATATAGGTTTATGTTCAAGGGATGATACAGTTGTTTCTCTTTTAATAATGTTCCAAACACTTTTTATCTTATTATCTGAACTACTAATCTCATCGTTTATGGCCAAACGTTTAGCTTCTTTTACTACTTTGGTTAAAATTCTACAGTAAGTTTTGTAATGTTGTCTGAGAAGCATATTATCAGTATTCCTAACTTTTACATACAATTCCCTTTTATGTCTGCAAGATGTTTTGATACCAACTGTAACCCAATTTTTGTTTACTCGTTTTTGACCAATTGGAGCTAGTTTTGTAGGGAGACACCTTTCGTAAATTTCCAAAAACCTTTGGTGAAAGTAATTGAATTTATTATTTACCCCTTTTAATTTATAAACAGTGCTCCAATCCTCATTGAGAAGTTCATCATTTAATGTTTTTATTGAATTGTTCTTTAATGGCCTAACTCTGGCAAATCCTTTCTTTTTGTTATTTTCATTTCCCACAATATCCAAAGTAATTATTTGAGCATTATGGTCTGACAAACCATTTTCCATTGGAATTGTTCCATTTATTCCTAATTTATTGTGTTCTACAAAAATGTTATCAATAATGGTACTACTATCTTTTTGTATTCTAGTTGGGAAATTTACAGTTTGATAGAGATTGAATGATCTAAGCATTCCTAGAAGATAATCTGTCTGGTTACATTCTACAGCAAAATTTATGTTGAAGTCTCCACAGAGGATAATTTCCCTTTTAGTTCGTGATAAATTTAGTAGAACCGCTTCAAGTTTATTACAAAATTTACTGAAGTCTCCTGTGGGAGCCCTATAAACTGTCTGCACTATAAGATATTTGTTTTCTAATTCTAACTGTGTTGCACAACATTCAAAATCTTGTTCTATACAGTATTTACTTACATCTAATGATTTTGTTTCAGTATTTTCTGTTATGTATATTGCTGCACCACCCATTCTCATCTCTGACCTGCAATAACATGAAGCTAATCTATATCCAACAAATGGGAGGAGACATATTTCAGAATTCTTCAGATGATGTTCTGTCAGACATACAATATTTATGTTAATATTCAATGATTTTTGGGTTTCTTCTATAGATATTATGAACTCATCAAGTTTGCTTGAGATACCCCTAATGTTCTGATGGAACAAAGCTATTTTAGACTGACATTCTTTATTTTTGACTGTAATATCATTATGTACATTTCTTAAATAACTCTTCCTACTCTTGACGTTTGGCCTAAAAAAGACTGAGTCCTACCACCAATTACCACTGGGATGGGGTTCACATCCAACCTGCCTCTCCTGATGCTACTGGCAATCATTTGCGTTAGCCTCTGCTTGCACCGACATTATAGCCAGCAAACACATACTAATCGAGCAAAGTCGTTCGAAATATGGGCAGTTTCGCACAAGTTATTATCTAATAAATATGTATTGTTATCGGTTGATATTTACTGTAGGTCTTTTTCAGGATCATTCTGAAAAAGTGAATTCCACATCTATATGAAATCCAGAGGGGAAGTATTGCACATTAATGTATTTTACCATACCTTGTACAGCATTTAGAGACAATTGCAAACATGTTGTACCAGAGGCAGAATGTTTAACTCTCAAAGATGTTGGCAATTTCAACGATTGTGCTTACAGTAAATTATATATTACACATGCTTTTTACATTTGATCTGCACATTTCGTTAATTTTAATGTTTTAATATTCAGCCAAAGTCATGACACAAAACAATCCTATGAAAAGAAGTGTGATCTTTTTTCAAAAGTAGTGACTATGACAAATACAGTATGATCTGTGGCCCATACTTTTCTGTCTAGAAATGATTTGATTTATTTTCACCATCCCTTGCTACATGTAAGTCATTAGTTGTTTCTGCATATTTTCATCCAGACCATGAGATCTGAAGTTTTTAAAACGCTGTGCAACCTGCCACGGTAGTTTCTGCGTGACACTGTACCATACTCCTAAGCCACACATGGCCCGTGTACGTACCCGTGGCTGGGCGTGACGGCGACGGAGAAGGGCGGCCAGAGGCTGACTGCCGGCCGCTGGGCCTCCCCGGGGGCGCGGCGGGGGGCGGGCCGGGGCCGCCCCCGGCCGCGTCCGCGGCGTGCGACGTCTTGCTGGCCTTGAGGGGCTCCCCGTCCCATGAGTGGCTGCCGCTGCGCTTCGTCCCGTGGGCCTCCGCCTGCGACACGTATACAGATAGAACGCCGTCCCGGCGTCACTGACCGCAAACTAGCCACTTTACAAAACAACTGCATGGAATCACTAGATACTACAACATATGAGGCGGTGTGTTAAGTCGATATAGGTATGTTCAGATGAAGACATTAGCGGATGTGCAAAACTTTTCCAAACCAACTGACACACTGACAATTGAAGGAAACAATATGTCCATTAAAAGAATAAATTCTCAGTATTGTATATTTATTAATTTTTCTTGGGAAACTAACTGAGCTAAATAGTTGTCAAATTGACGATGCAGGTAGATAAGGAAGGCCACCTGCCTTATTTGGAGATCCTTAATGAAAATAAACCTAATGGAAATTTGGGACACAAGGTGCACGGAAAGCCAACACGATCCATGACAGCGCAAGACAATGCTGACTACTGTAGTCCACAGGACAACGTCATAAGCTTCAACAGTGAGTCGTACCTTCGGACAAACTGGGTACAGAGGACATCAAATACGATTGGCATTCCGGGAAGTGAAACACAGGTCTAATAGTCATCATCACCTATTTGGGACAATCTCTAGTTTCCCAGGTGTGGTTTACAAGCCTTCCTGTTGTAACAGCCCTCAAACCTAAACTTAAATGTAATTGTGTTTTATGAAGCACTCGTAGTAAGCTAGGGTTTGGTTGAATATGATACGGTAGGTTTGTTTTGCAATTTCCTGTAAATCAATGTATATAGACTTTATTTTATGAGAAAAAATTATTTAGAGGCCATTTAATATATGTTTAAGAACAGTACTGTGTTAGAGAATTGTTTAAATGTTTGTAATTCCAAGTATTAATGCAGGTTACAATGTTTAAAGGATAATTTGCTACAGTTTAAAATGATTTCTGTGAATGATTTTGTCTTTACATATCTTTAATTTCCATTTCCGATCATTTTGTAATGATTGTAAATGATTAATTATTAATTCAGATTGTTTTTAATATGTTTCAATTGTTTAAGTATTGTTAATATTCAAGAAATATCTGTCAGAATCTTTTGAAGTGTTCTAGAAATTTCGATAGAGCCTATATAAAGAAATCAGCAGAAGGACAGTAGCAGTTTAATCAGACTCAATTTACGTCGGCCAAGGACTCTGTTAGTAGTACTGTCTGTGGAAGAAGTGTTGTATGCAATCTTTGGAATGTATGAATGCATGTAAACACTATTGTTCACATCGAGTTTCTTTGAAAATAAAAACAAGTCTAAACTGAAATACGTTGTGGACTACTTAATTATTGTATTAACCCTTTCCTACCGGCTATTGGAAAAAAGGGAAATTTATAATTTCAATTATATATTTGTATAAAGGTACTTGAAATTAAACACACATATTTTTTCAAATTTTTTTTGGAACTCTAAGTGCTAATTACTAAGCCGGTACTTATAAGTACCATCAGGGACTTTGTGTATCACAGGATGTACAGCAATAGCAATTGAAATCAATTATGTCCATATCAGTATGAAATGTTTGCCTCATGATATTAAAAAAAAAAAAAAAAAAAAAAAAAAAATCTTTTTGCTCATTCAGACATAAAAGACATTGTAGCGCAACATTTGGAATGATGTTTTGACTGTATTTTCTTCATTCTACATTCTTCACATCTTCATCTGATTTTTACAATTTAGGGACAGTGTATACCTCTGTTTCCCAATCTTACATCTCTCATTGTGGAATAGTATGACTTGTGTTGTTTGAATGGATGAGGGACTTGGTGAAATATATATATAGATGACCTTTTCTTCTTACCGATATCCTTCATAGTCATCATATCTTGTGCAAAGGATCTTCTAAAATTTTTACAGATTTTTTTTTAAATATCGGACCATTTATGTTATAGGCATTGACAAATACAACATCCAGAATTCCCAAAAAAAATCTTTACCATGATTTCGGTAATCTTCTGTCAGCATTGCACAAAGTCATCAGCTGATCAGCAGTATCAACCCCATACATGAAGGTATTGTAGTCCTTGACAACTCCTGAGCATGAAATTGTTGACTTCAGTCCATCTTTTTCTTTGCATGTAACTAGTGGTGTAACAACAGGGTGGCAGGGTGGCCAAAATGCTACGGGACCTACTGCCGGAGGCGGCCCCCGATGACCGGCCAGAGAGGCCCTCTGGTCCAAGATCCACCAGGTCACCAATCCAACCCGAGAGAGGGACCATCTGTTGAAGTTGCCATTGACCCCAACCAGTGTAGTGGAGTTTCACCGCTGCCATGAAAATTTGATACTAAATGTATGACCTTTTTATCCTTCCATTTCCAGTAGCAAATACCTACGTTTGTAAATTCATTGTCACAATCTCCTTTTTAGTTTTCCATCAGCAGATTGTTAGAAAGTCCCTTGCAGTAGGGTCTGATTCTCCCACAAACAAAAGTTTTTTCAGTTTTTAATAATGAAACTGATGAAAAATAATGATAATACTAGATAACATTGTCATTGCTCCATTTTTTTCAGTCAATTCTAAGACCACTCTTTGACCTAATGAGTAATCTGAGAACATTCCAGTTATTTCTTCATTTTTTCCTTGATAAATTATAAACTTCTAAGAGAAGAGCTTCAATCAGAGCGTATTTCATAAAAATATCCATTTGAAAATATCTAAAACAATGATAAAACCAATTGTATACTTGCTAAATCTATTGACCAATAATCTGTATAAAACTACCCAGAACTCCCTGACGGTACTTATAAGTCCACGTTGGTTTTTGTAGATTATTTAGTAAAGAAACTAGAAAAACATATTTTATAGGTAAAAAATATATAGTTAAATGTTCAAACTAAAAAAGTAATAACAGAAATTGACACTTACCAAGTAAATTATCATCTAAAAATGCATTTTAATGTAGTACTTGTTACTCTGGTCAGTATGCTGTCAAGCCCCAACTTAGAAAATTAATTTCTCGGCAATTTCACGCAGAATTTAAAAATGAATGTTGTCATTGTCTGACTTAATCATACAACAGGCTTAACAACGCAGTGGACACTGGTATTGTCGAATTATATGGTGGTAAATACAGTGGTACTTATAAGTACCGTCAGGGAGGAAAGGGTTAATTGTACAATCTTATACTGTGTCTTGGTGGTTATAGACAGTCATCTTCCACTGTCTCCTATCCAGAAAAGTTTCCCTACGTGTAATATATTCCCAATTCCAGCCTCTTCTCTCTATGATCTCCTGCAGTTGCTCTGTCCATCTTCTTCTTAGTCTTCCCACTGGTATTGTGCCCATTTTTTTCCAAATAAGTTTTTGGTAGTCTTGTACTATTCATTCTTTTAATGTATCCAAACCATTCAAGTCTAGATGACCCAAGTCTCTCTTCCATGGATTCCCTTTACTGTAAGTTTGATCTACTCTCATTATTCTTTATACAATCAAGTCTCGTTGTCTGGAGGACAATTCTAAAAACGAAGGCCTAATAAGTGTGATAATGTTACATACAGACACTCAGCCTTCCTGTTATACTCTGGAGCCACAACATCGACAGTGTGGCAAGAAATGGCATTAAGACGATTTTCCTAGCACCACCAAAATAAACAACATTTCGTGCTCTCCGAAGGATGACGTAGCCCTTTTGTACACTGGGAGTTTATAGGATTACGTGTGAACGAAAAAGTACATCGACCAGACGATACAGTATATTAATTGACACTGTTCGGAACGAGGACACGGCTTCAGTTTCAAATCGACCAGTGTGCTGCCACAGACCAGAAGCTTTTTGCCATCGATACATCAGTATTTCAAGAACGCACTCTTAACAAATTTCAATTCTTACGACTCATTCAATAAGCACCTGAATATTGTAAAAGAGAATAGTGTCACCAAAATATTCAGTTTAAATAACAATTTAACTCAGTTAGTTTCCTGGGAAAAAGTAATAAATATGTTAGTATCGGTACCAATGGAAAGAAAGAACTGCCATGACGCAATATTTATATGGAAAGGACAGATAAAATACACCCAACACTCACCAGAGTTGAAGGGAGGAGGGCAACAGCAACACAAAACAATACTCAAACACAAAAAATACAATATTTCCGTTTAAACCCGTTTGTAAAGTTAAAAGAAGTAAATGGATGAGCTCGCGTCAAAACAGCCACTCACAGAATGAAACTGACCGTCGGAGGTGGTCCTTTCCCTATTAATAAGTATGTTAAGTTAATAGGTGCATATTCAGAAGAAGACATTAGCTCATATGGAAAACTTTTACTGTGGGACGGTTATTTGTTTACATTAAATGACGTGGACAGCGTGTCAAGACTAAAAAGAAGACTGCAATAAGATTGTGACAACTGGTTCTGAGAACACGCAGTTCTGAGGAAATAGCTGTAATGAGGAAGGAAAATACTGTGGAAGTAAAAAATAGGTAATATAAAGTAATAATTGAATTAATTTTTAATCATAAATTTATGAAAACAGCAGAATACATTAAGCTTAAGGAATGAAACACAGTGGTACCAGGACACTCCGCATGCTGGTATCACACACAGCTTAGTGACTCGGCGGCCGAGTGGCTGGCAGTGACTAGACACACAGCATCAACGCATTGTGTGTTTGTCAGCACTAGAATCAACAGTGAATCATTCCTTCAGCATTCACACAACTGAGTCTGGTGGGAAGGGTTTCGGGACATGCGAGACGCATTTCTACGAAGGATCGGAAGATACGGTACCTGCACGGGAGAGTCTCGTTTATAACTGAGTGACGGACTTGTCTGTTGGGCGGGACACACCGTACAGGAAGTAGACGTGTTTCCGGCACAGTGTAACATAGTAGTTCAAAATATTAGCAAATTAAAAGCTTAAGGGGAAAAGGAAAAAGAATAGCAGCTAGAATAAATATTGTTTCCTCTGATATGTTTAGAAAAGATAGTAGGATCTCTGGAAAAAAAGAAGTGAATTGTGAGAGTATCGTTGTTAGAAAAGTTGAACGAGCGAGACGAGATTAATTTAGCAGCAGATTGAGTTTTAAAATAATAATAATAGTTACATGATGAGAAGTTTCAAAACAACATATTAGTGGAGAGAAAATTGATTAGATCTCGAATAGAATCGAAACTGCAAATCTTCGGATCAAACCTAATTCAAAATTATAACAAACACGGTCAGAGGTTGTTGGTATTGGAGGATTTTAGGCAGGGCAAACTAAATGATCTAAACTGCAAAAGATTACAATATTAATTTCTGTCTATAAAATCCATTTATTTAACATACAAAGATTGACATACATAACGTGATAACAGGAACGCGGGGGTGAGAAACCAGCTCAGGTGTGGACATTATTTAGGGAACTGAGGACCTCGACACGTATCTCCTCTTAATATGCCATCCATTACATCTATATTTGGAGTAACTAAACATGTCTTTGCACTACAATTGTCCTAGTGTTTGAAATGTTTATCATTTGCTCTAATATGTTATCTGAAATAAACTATGTGCATTGCGAAAAGGAATGTCAAATGATGACGGTACAGACAGTGAAAACAAAGAAGCAAAACAGAGTAAAAAAATGTAACTGAACAACTGTTTTAACAAAAGTCTTCAATATAATGAAAAGTATATAAGTTTTAATCAGTGATTTAAGACGTTAATCAGCTTTCAAATTTAAGCTACGCTAATTTTGATTCATAAGGCTTCTGCAGGCGTCTTTGTTCACAATTAATAGATTTTCAGGGTAAGCCACGATTTTGATATCGTAATGTGAGTTTCCGGCTGCCATTAACACCGGGCACAAATTTAAATTTCAAGACTCAAGGCTGCTGTGGAGAGAAGACCAGACGTGTGAAAGAGGCAGCAGAAGTTACAAAGAATACCAACAACATCAACTCAGTGATGATTCATACTCGTTTCTATGTCAATATAAACAGAATCTCTGACGAAGACTGTAAGATGGCAGTCGAAAGCTAAGATTACAAAATAAACAATGCGGCAAGCACTGAAAATCTAAAATCATATGCTAATTTTTCTGACAGCTTATATGCTACCAAATCTCGTTAGAATCATTTTCATTATATTACCACCAATGTAGTTTCAATCATTTGGAAAATGTTTTTACAATTTTTTCACAAGTTTTATAATTACCTCTACAGGCACTGTATTAAAACTGAACTCTTATCGGCCATTAACTCACTATAGTATGTGAGAAACATGTGGACAATGGAGACAGACAAACTGCTGTTAAGCACAGAAAATAAAATATGGTACAAAAAATAACCCATCACTTAGCACAGTGGAAGGCAGGATGTCGAGACGAACATTCGTGTCTCGGCTGCGGAGGGGGCCACATCTTTCCCTGTGACGTGTGTGTCACCTTCCACACGACTCAGGTTAGTAACCAGAATATGATGAATTGTGTTTTGTGTTTTTTTATGAGTTTGTCTGGCTCTCCTGCCTTGACGTGTGGTAAGTGATGGGCTATTTTCCTACCTTTTTCAGTATCTGAGAGACAGACACGTGGTTGGTTCCTACGTGAGCGTGCACCCACCTGTTGTTGGTGGTGGTGCTGTTTCTTCGTCTTGGCCTCGCAGCCCTTGTTTCGCTGCTCGCGGTGTTTCTGCGCCATTTCCTTTGCCATGTCCTCGTTGTGTCTGTACAGTGAAAAACTCAAATTAGCTGCACAATTTGTGCCCACCACTCCTTCTATGCCTCCTTTTCTTCATCTCCAATAACAATATTAGAATTTCTTCAATACTCAACACAGAACTAGGAAAAAGAATTAACTCTCTAAAGATTAAAAATAACCAGTGCCTAATTGTTTATTAAAAAAGATACTAAAAAATATATAAGTTAAAACAATGGGACAAAATCTGGCCAGGCCTTTCAGAACTATACCGGAAGCTTCAGTAATTTTCGTAAACTGTAAAGAAATAAAATTTAGTAGGTGAGAAGGGAATTTGAAAACATTTCCTACTGAAATAGTTGAAAAAATAAGAAATATCTCTAAATTAATTCTGATGGTAGAATTTAGAGTTTTTTTTTAATACAAATACTGTGACAAAACTATGATTGTTTAGCTTTTTTCATCTCATCTATGTTGCAGTAATTGTAGGCAGGAAAGAGCTGAGAACAAGAAAGAGGAAAGAATTCAGGCATGGCCTTTTGAAGGAACCATGCCAATATTTACCAGAGAGATTTTAGGAAATAGTAGAGAATCGAAATCTCGATTGCCGGACAGGGTTTGAACATGCATCCTGTCGAACGCGAGGCCTGACCGTTACGTCCCTTTGACTCAACAATAATAATAATAATAGAAAACTGTGATTAACTGCAACTATTGAGACCTCTATGAAAGGCTGAAATACAGACTACCTCATGACAAACAGCTACAACTGACTGCAGACTGATATTTTATCAGTTACAACTCACAACTCGAATTTCTTTAGAGACAGATTTCACGTAAACACAGTTACGACGGTCCGTATCTACACGAGAAGGGAAGGAAAACTCAAATACCTGAGGCGACGGCCATGATACCTGGGGAAACAAAGGAGGAGTATCCCATACCTGCAACGTGACCAACAGAGTTCTGGAGATCAACGCAAACCACAAGAGAGCAGGAGTGACTAAACACTAGACGGAGCCGCGAGTGCGGTACCGACCTGGAGAGCAGCTCCTGCGTGAGGTGAGTCGGCTTGTAGGAGCCTCGCGAGCTGACGCCCGAGCCACTGTCCTCCGACAACCTGCGGAACAACGGACACGTGTCAAACAGGATCACGCGTGCCCAGGGGTCGGGTGAGACTATGCAAAACACGCTGGTGAAAGGCATACACTAAGTCACACCCGAGAGGATAGATTCGGATCACGGATTTGATGCAAGGAGAGAACTGGTTCAGGTATGTCACTTTTTTTTATTTATCAATCTTGTTCCATGGATCCCTGCTGAGGAAGGACCTCTGGGATGTGAAACATGTTACGGTTAATATGCCTACATACAACATGAGTAATAATCATAATAAAAACAATTATATGTTACAAAGACAAATAAAGATGAAACTAAGAAAAATGGAAGTGGTTTCTAGGCAATGTAAATAATAAAGGGAAATTAACCCACCACATACCAAAGTGGACGGCTGCGATGAGAGCGGTTATTGGGTGACATTCGTTGTGTACACACGTACGGAGCCTAATGGCCCGTTTATGTACCACTGATGAAGGCACATGCCAAAATGTCGTGTATTTGTTTGTCAGCGTAAGTGTTCCCTCTCATTGCAGCCATCCACTTTGGTATGTGGTGGGCTAATTTCCCTTTATTATTTACAAAGACAAATATAGAGAATATAAATATAAACATTAATTTTTACAACAGAATTTTGTAAAACGTCATATTGAATACAATTAATAATTTTGTTTAAATTGTTGAAAGGAGTAGAAGGAGTTGCCAATAAGATGATCTCTCAGTTTTTCTTCAAATATATCTTTATTATCTGCTAAATGTTTTATACTCTTGGGAAGTTTATTAAACAGATGTATCCCAGAATAATTAACTCCTCTTTGTACTAATGACAGAGATGTTTGTGTTTCGTGGAAGTTATTTCTTTTTTCTAGTATTGAAATTGTGTAACTGTGAATTAGATGTAAACAGGTTAAAATGATCTATGACAAAGTACATGAGAGAATATATATACCAAGAAATCATTGTAAGAATAGTGATTTTTTTTAAAAAAGTTGTCTGCAAAAAGTTCTTGGTTTTACCCTACACAGCATCCAATAGCTCTTTTCTGTGCTATGAAAACTTTTTTACTTTGTGGAGTTTCCTAAAAAAATTATGCCATATGATATCACTGAATGAAAATACGAGGAGTACACCTGTACGCTTGCAGGAAGAGAAATTTGTTTTCGCATAACATTTAGACGGATGCTGTCAGAGATAACAGTGCAAGCACTACATCGACTAAACAGCTGATTCATAGTCGAAGCAGTTCACTGGACAAAGCAGCACGTCCACCAACGACGAGGATAGAACACACGTTCCCGCAGCGAGATCGAAACTGTCGTACACCTGTTCTAATGTCCACAAATTGGAATGAACGTATGTTTATCAGACCGTCTATCAGCTAGCGACAAAGCATTGGCAGAAAAACTACTCGTATGAGATGACACGAGAAGAACAATAATACGGATGTAAACTCGTGCAAGACTTAAGGACTGGCTGTTAGTGATTGCATATATTCAGCCTGTGATGATATAAACATAACGACCTGTAGGTGATGGCAGGATTGTACAGAAACAGAAAAAACACAAACATAGAACTATAATAACATTATTGGGTTTAAATCCTTCTTCACAACTAGAACATGGGTTAATACTTTAAATACACTCCTGGAAATTCAAATAAGAACACATTGACGCCGGTGTGTAATACCCACCATACTTGCTCCGGACACTACGAGAGGGCCGTACAAGCAATGATCAAACGCACGGCACAGCGGACACACCAGGAACAGCAGTGTTGGCCGTCGAAGGGCGCTAGCTGCGCAGCGGTTGGGCACCGCCGCAGACAGTGTCAGCCAGTTTGCCGTGGCATACGGAGCTCAATCTCAGTCTTTAACACTGGTAGCATGCCGCGACAGCGTGTACGTGAACCGTATGTGCAGTTGACGGACTTTGAGCGAGGGCGTATAGTGGGCATGCGGGAGGCCGGGTGGACGTACCGCCGAATTGCTCAACATGTGGGGCGCGAGGTCTCCACAGTACATCGATGTTGTCGCGCAATGGTCGGCGGAAGGTGCATGTGCCCGTCGACCTGGGTCCGGACAGCAGCGACACATGGACGCACGCCAAGACCGTCGCATCCTACGCAGTGCCGTAGGGAACCGCACCGCCACTTCCTGGCAAATTAGGGACACTGTTGCTCCTGGGGTATCAGAGAGGACCATTCGCAACCGTCTCCATGAAGCTGGGCTACGGTCCCGAGCACCGTTAGGTCATCTTCCACTCATGCACCAACATCGTGCAGCCTGCCTCCAGTGGTGTCGCGACAGGCGTGTATTGAGGCACGAATGGAGACGTGTCGTCTTCAGTGATGAGAGTCGCTTCTGTCTTGGTGCCAATGATGGTCATATGCGTGTTTGGTGCCGTGCAGGTGAGCGCCACAATCAGGACTGCATACGACCGAGGCACACAGGGCCAACACCCGGCATCATGGTGTGGGGAGAAATCTCCTACACTGGCCGTACACCTCTGGTGATCATCGAGGGGACACTGAACAGTGCACGGTACATTCAAACCGTCATCGAACCCATCGTTCTACCATTCCTAGACCGGCAAGGGAACATGCTGTTCCAACAGGACAATGCACGTCCACATGTATCCCGTGCCACCCAACGTGCTCTAGAAGGTGTAAGTCAACTACCCTGGCCAGCGAGATCTCCGGATCTGTCCCCCATTGAGCATGTTTGGGATTGGATGAAACGTCGTCTCACGCGGTCTGCACGTCCAGCACGAACGCTGGTCCAGCTGAGGCGCCAGGTAGAAATGGCTTGGCATGCCGTTCCACAGGACTACATCCAGCACCTCTACGATCGTCTCCATGGGAGAATTGCAGCCTGCATTGCTGCGAAAGGAGGATATACACGGTACTAGTGCCGACATTGTGCATGCTCTGTTGCCTGTGTCTATGTGCCTATGGTTCTGTCTGTGTGATCATGTGTTGTATCTGACCACAGGAATGTGAATATAAAGTTTCCCATTCCTGGTACAATGAATTCACAGTGTTCTTATTTCAATTTCCAGGAGTGTATTTAACAAAATCAAAATTAGAAATTGTTTCAATTTTCTTCTAGAGATTTTAAGCGAACATATCTTACATATATATGTATATAAATGGACGTGTGTTTCCCTATATTTTACTTTTTAGCTACCACGACCTAGCACAGATCATTGGTGTTTGTATGTGGAAGTAGCACGGAGTTTCCTATCATTCACAACGTTGGCCCAATTGCAATAGCTGTGGGGATGTAAGAGATATGATGGTTAAAAGTGGTTGATGCAGGGCATTTCATATTTCAACCAAGGACTTGTGTGTCCATATACTTTCCTTCCCTGCCACAAGTAGACACAACAGACCATTGGTGTTTATGTCTGGTACTAGCATCAAGTCACCCATCAAGAATTATGGTGTTTAGACAATGGTAGCCATGCGGATGTGGGAGATATGGTGGTTGAAAGTGGTTGACAGAGGGCAATTTTATATTTCGACCAAAGATATATGTGTCCCTATATTTCACTTTGCAGCCATAAATACCCTGCTCAGACTACTGGTGTTTGTGTATGGTATTAGCCTCGAGTCTTGCATCATGCACTATGGTGGTTAGATGTCACAAACGAAGTCATGGGCACCAGCTAGTTCTCTTTTACTTTTACTTTGCCTCATTCTTCTCTCTCATGTTCTATCTACATACAACTTCGTCCTTCACCCTATAAACTACACGTCATTTTAATAATGTCACGTGTCTGTGTTTGTTCTGTTTGTGCACTGCCCTAGCGTCGGGATCACGCGCCGTCTCTCACCTGTTGGACGAGTCGGTCCCGGGGGCGACGCTGACGCTCTTGTCGTCGTCGGTGCTGCGGTTCGCCGCGTCCAGCGCCATCAGTCGCTCCCCGGAGTCGTCCGAGGGGATCGTCTTCGGCTTGCTCTCAAAAAACCTGAGGTGAGAAACATTTTGGATACAGAACGAAGAAGTTGTAATTCTCAGTTTAAAACACCAAACTGACACACACATTACAGCAGTTCACATTATTTGTCTATTTTCAAGATATACAAACCACTTGTAATATATCAGTAATCTCAACTAAAACAGCTCAAAAGGGGGTCTGTCATGCATAGATGTTCAGTAAGGAACATTTATAAACATTTTCTTGACAGTAAAAACTTGATTATTTTAAACCATTTATGTAAAGGACACAAGATTTGAATAAAGTAAATTTCTCAGACACAATGAATTTTCTCAGTGTTGAGAATTAATATATTCTCGGTAATTCACATTACACACAATCTTGTCAACCGGACTCTGGGTGCCAACTAAGTGGAGCTTGGGTGCTAGTCAGTGACGCAGTAGGTCGCCAGCATGGCAAGCTGTTGTAACAGCCCTCAAGCATAAAAATAAATGTAATTGTGTTTTATGAAGCAATTGTGGTAACCTAGAGTTTGGTTGAATATGATCTGATATGTTTGTTTTGCAATTTCTAGTAAATCAGTGTATATAGACTTTATTTTATGAAAATAACTATTTAGAGGCCATTTAATATGTTTAAGAACAGAATTTTGCAAGAGAATTGCTTAGATGTTTGTAATTCCAAGTGTTAATGCAAGTTACAATATCTAAAGGACAGTTTAAAATAATTTCTGTGAGTAGTTTTGTGTTTAAGTATCTTTAATTTCCATATCTGACCATTTTGTTATGATGTTAAATGATTACGTATTAATTCTGATTATTTTTAATATGTTTCTATTGTTTAAGTATTGTTAATGTTCGAGAATTATCTAGCGGAAGCTTTTGGAGTGTTCTAGAAATTTCGGTACAGTTTATACAAAGGTATCATCCAAGACACAGTAGTTAGTTAGTTAGTTTTTCAGAAAAATTTTTCACCAACTCAGTTTTCAACGGCCAACTGTATTGTCTGTGGAGTGTTGTATGCAATCTCTGGATTGTATCCATTCAATTAAACACTATTGTTCACGTCAAGTTTCTTTGAGAATAAAAACAAGTCCAAATTGAAATTCATTATGGACTATTTAATTATCGTATTAATTAAACCGTGAACAATCTTATAGTGTGTGCGGCACGGTGGGTGCAAACCACCTGAGCCCGCACCAGGCACCTAGCGGCGCTACCCCCACTCCACCACCCAGGTGTCAACAGAGTCAGCCAATCAGCTGCGCGCATGTATACCTGTCGCGCATTCGGCCGCCTCTCCCTGCCTGCCACCACGTCTGGCATTTCGGCAGAAGATAGCGACAGAGATTCAGATTGCCAAAAAATTGTGTTCAAACACCCTGCACAATCGGCTAGTCACCCGACAAGACTACCCTCGTTCTATACTATGTTCACTCTCAAGTGGCGCGCCAAGGTCATATTCCCCTCGCCCCGCACCTCACCTCACCTCACCACCCCCTCCAGAAGCCTTCCCCTCTGAGCAGACCGCTGCCTACAAGCAGGCAGGAGGCATTGTCTTATGGCGCAGTATTGTCGTATTTATACCACCAGTACATCTTTAAAAAACGCTGTATGTGAAATGGCGTCAGATAGTTATATTAGGCGACAGTCAAAAACAAAAATTTCGGATGTGTATAATTTTTCAAGACTCTAAAAAACTCTGAAAAGAAAGTTAATATACTTTTTCGGGAACCGCAAAAAATTACAGAAGAGGCGTGTGGCGTATTTTTACGAAACATGCAGCGTTTATGTAGCTAAGCCAAGCTGAATGTTCCAGGTCATCCTTTTCTTCTCCAAAGAAAAACATTCACCAAGAAAAACCGGTCATGGAGATGGATGACATCCGGAAATATATCATTCGACGTTCTGTAATAGAATTTTATGATCGAGGCGAATATCCTACCATAAGGAAACTGACGATCAGCAAATCATGGATTCGTTGAAGGGGCTGGCTTAGTGTTTCAATATAAATTTTCTGCCGGCCATCACCAAGAAATCCGTAATGAAGTGTTCAGAGAATGATTTTCTAACTTGCTTAAGAGTCTGCAAGAAGGGTGTGTCCTCGTAATGAATAATGCAAGTTATCACTCAAAACTCAGAAAAAATCCAGTTACTACCACTTTCATTTCGAAATTTGTACGACGTGTCTAGAGAATTAACTTCAACTGGGAAACACATCTAAAACTTTGATTTAATTCTCGAAATGTCTTGCGCAACTTTTAAAACTAAAAATAATGACTAGAAACAGTAAATTATATTCATCGATGTCATGTAAATAATTTTTATCTTTATTAACATATGAAATTGAAGTTGGTAAACATGCAATTTCTACGACTCGTGACTCACTAAATTCGCTCATGACAAATAATTAAAATGCTCGATTTTACTAAAGAAAACATCACATGAAATGTAATATATTGTGAGGATGATTGCGCATGCGCAGCAGCTGTTTCCCCTTCGCCTGTAGGGGTTGGGGCAGCGGAGTGGGGATAGAGCAGAGTGACCTTGGCCCGCCTTTCCCAAATGAAAATAGTATAATTGTGTTGAATAGTGTCAGAATATCTGTTCAAGGAAGCAAGGGTGCATTTTGTTACAATATGAGGAATATTGTAACGTAAATTAACTATTATTGATGATTCTAGGTATCGGAGTATATTTCTCTTTTGCTACAGAATTCCAGCAAAGATGGTTGCCACTGTAATACGTACAGATTCTATACAGGAATAAATTTTTAATATCTTGAAATGAATAAAGGATGAAATTATGATAAATATGATGTGTAATATGTATAGACTAGGATTTAAAAAAGAAGAAAAAAAGGATATATCAATTTTAAGTTGTATTATGACTCATGCCTTGATGGGGCAAAATATAAAAGTTTAAGTTTTTGATAAAAGAGAAGAACTATTCCAAATTTTAATATCACAGTTTGTTTTCAGCATAGCTACAAGTACTGCGCATAAAAGTTTGTGTTGTTAAGAAAATTCTAAGCATGATTTTTTTAGTAAAGTAAAGAAAAATAGGTTGAAAGATATGAATAGGTGCAGAAAACGATAAAATTCTGGGGATTACAAATAAAATAACAGTTTTATGACATGCTCAAACTTTAGGGGGTTAAAGTAGAGTTTTTGATGTTTAATTGTAGAAGCATTGTTTTATTTTGCCTTGCTTGGATGGTTACGCCAAGACAGAAATTAAGATTTAAGAGAAGCACTACTGAGAAGTAAATGGGTTCTCCAAAATTATAACGAATTCACTCTAGTAACACATGTAAATTAAAGCCTGAAATAAGAAGAAATTAGCTAGATCTCAATTTTACAAGTTCCACCCATGCTGGCAGGAAATTACTAGCGCACTTTTAATGTCATACTTTACAGATTACCAAAAGACAGGGAAAATTTTCATAAATAATAGGATCTAAAAATCTTGGTGAAGAAGTAAGTTTCCTAAAAGTTATCAGCAGAAAACTAAAACACAACTTCTGGAGTATGTAACAGACAAACTGTATGATTTGAAGTAAAAGTTGTCACAGGTAAATAGGAACAAAAAACTGGGGCTTCATCCTGTAAATATCTCAGACAGACGGGAGTAAATTGAGAGATTTTCCCACCTCAATTTTCTTATAAATAGGCGGCCACATAGTCATCTGGAACACAGTTTTTGGTAGTACTAGGTTGCGGTAAGACGGGTGTTTGAATGGCTGCACAAGACTATAGCTACAGTATTTTTCTTCTTCTTTCTTACTGTTTTACGCCTCGTCGATGGCTAATGTCATATAAGGCGGGATGGGACTGGTGACGAGGAACGGGAAGGAATTCGGCCATGGCCTTTTAGAAGGAAGCATCCCGGCATTCGGAAGGAGTTATTTGGGTAAACTGTGGAAAATCCAAATCTGGATGGCCGGATGGGGATTCGAACCCGCATTCTCCCAAATGCGAGGCCAGAGCGTTAACCGTTCACCCAACACACCCAGTAGCTGCAGTCACCGTGTGGGTGATAGAATACGGTCGGAGTGTTTGAGACTCGTAAAAACTTCCAGCTATGCACCGTCGTCATTCATTCAGCAGTCGACAGTGACCTGCGTCAAATATTACAGCGAGCCAACGGCATATTCTAGTGTTTTCATTATCTTTTGTTGGAGACGTGAGAGCTTCACTGAAGTTGTAGACTCGAGTGAGTTAGTCGAATCTACCTGCTGTCTTTGTTAACGGAGGTGTATGTCGGGGTGAACAGCAATGAGTTTCTTCTCACAACAGGACTTATTTATTTAGTTTTAAGCCATTTTGGAGTGTTTTCCCAATAGGTTTTTTTTTTTTTTTTTTTTTTTAACCAAATAGTATCATAATTTTCATGATTAAAATTTGTTTTGCTACTAAACCAGTTTATTATTTCAATCTGAGTAAATATATATACACATTATTAATTAGTACAAACTCAGCTTAGTCTCAAGTATTAGTCAGTTAGATGGGAAACGTTCTGGAATGTGTGCGTATTGAGGCTAAGCTCCCTATACACTGGAGAAGTTTTGCTAGGCAATTATTCATTTTGGATGACTAAATTTGGTGTGAAGTATCTTTTTGTGCTGAGATTGAGTTTTGTGTGCTTTCTATTGTTTGTGCAAAGGCTTCGACAAGTAGGTGCCTCTTACAAACAGTTCTAAATATTTATATTTCCAAACAAACTTCCTAATCTGGGCTGGTCTCTTCAGAATCTTGAAGTCAGTTTCAGTCATGATGAACTCTTTAGAGCTTTAGTTTTGTATTCAGGTGTTAGCTGATCCGTGGCTCACACAGCGAATACCAGTAACAGTGACGCTCATATCAAATTACTCTTCATATTCTACATCTACATCTATACTCTGCAATTTGCATACATTGTGGGTGGCAGAGGGTGCTGAGCACCAATCCTAATTCTGCGCATTCCAATCCCGAAAAGCACGAGGAAAGAAAGAATAGATGAAAGGATCAGTACGGCATCTTATTTCTCTAATCTTATCCCTCCTGTCATTACGACCTAAATAGATTGGCAGAAGAAGTATTTCGTTGCACTCATAAATTAAAGAGTTTCGCATATTTTCCAATAAATTCAGAGGCAAACCACGTCGTCTGTCTTCCAAACTATCCCAGCCCAATCTATGTATCAATTCTGTGACGCTTTCATAAGGGCTGTAACAACAAGTCACGAATCGAGCGGCTCTCCTCTGCACCCTCTCCACTGAGTCGATCAGGCCCTTGTGATCATCATCATCATCAACAGTTTCCAGCCTCTGGCTGGGTCTGCTTAGCCTCTCCATTTCCTTCTCTCTGTCTCCACTTTGTTCCAGTCCTCTCCTCTCTCCTCCACTCCTTACAGCCATCCATTTCTTGGTCTTCCTCTGGATCGTTTACCGTGCATCTTAGTTTCATGGATTTTTCTTGGTATTCTCTGAGCCTTCATTCTCTTTACATGTCCATACATCTCAGTCTGGTCCTCTCTAACCTTTCCTGTAGGGGTTCCTCTTTTATGGTGCATCTAATCACTTGTGATATGGATCCCAAACTCCTCAACAGTAATCCAGATGCGGACGCACTAGTGTTTTATATGCTATTCCTTTGTATGAGCATTAAAATTCCTCAAAATACGACCCATGAATCATAACCTAGAATTAGTTTTGCCTATGACAGAAGTTATGTGCAAGTCCCATTTCATGTTGCTTTCTACTATTACCACCAGATACTTCAGGAAATCAACTGTGTCAACAACTGAATTGTTTATTTTTTACTCGTCAACAAACTGATTATTTTTGTTACTTATTCGCATTGCCTTGCACTTTTTGCAGTTGACTGTAAGCTGCCATTTATGGCACCATTCAGAAATAGCATCCAGATCGCGCTGAACTTCTAAGCAATCGTCGGAGCACCTTATTTCCCTATAGATAACTGCATCATCAGCAAACAATTGCAACCAGCATTTAACGTTGCCACCGAGATCGTTGCATAAAAATTTAAAAAAAGAAGTGGTATTATTACACTGCCTTGAGGATCTGTGTTAATAGATATTTTCTAAATATTTTTTCTATCTGTTGAGTTGGTGGCAACCAGGTCTTGTAGTGACTTTACTTGTTATTTCCAGTGCATTTATTATAGCCAACAGACACGTTTAATCCCACAGTATCCAGTGAAGTGGTATCCCATCCCTACTAAAGCATCTGTGTTCCTGTTTGTTTACGATTTCTCCTCCCATCCCTGCCGTTCTTCACGGCCATGTAAGAGACCTGAATGTGTGCAGTAATACTATCACACCTTCCAAAGACTAATCACTGGCTTGTGGTGATAACAGTTACTGCTGTTAACTGCTATTGCTTACGTTCCACTGGTGTGGTGTTCTTACTGCACACTCTGAATCTTCTCCGTGATTTGCACATATGTCCCTTGCTATCATTGTAGCTACAACCACCTTCAATCTCGGACTCTGGTTTACTGAACCCTCTATGTTCGCTCATGCTTTCTGTAGCCGGAGACCCTCCAAAGTGAACGCCTGGCTTTATTACGAGCACATTCGACAGATTTTTTCCTGTTGTCCAAAAAATTAGGAGGGGGTTATGTTGTATCTCACAAAATTCGCAACTAAATAAAAATGTGCCAAAGCAACCTTGATAGTATTTTTTAATACCTAATCAATAGTGTCATCCCCTTTTTACATGCACGGGGACATCGGCTATAAAAGTTTAGAGTATTTCTCAACAGATCTGTATTGCAGTTAACTCTCCCCTTGAATTTTGATCAAACAGTACAAGGCTGTGACACATAGACGGATAGACACATATATGACAAAATTACAATAGCATTTTAGCTACAGAATCCTAAGGTATGGAGTTGTTTATTATTTGAACTCGTGCGCGTTACCTCTGAATGTTCTCGTTGTAGTTGAGCTGGTTGTACGACGGCGGCGTCTCGGACGACGACTTGCTGTCGTAGTAGTCGCGGTGCGGCGAGACCTCGCCCAGCGCCACCGAGCCACGCTCCTGTGGTAAACAGCACGGTCCAACAGTTCAAATTATACCGCTCGGCTCAAATAACAACACAGAAGCAAACCGCACGTGGCAAAAGGATATTGCAGATTGCAGCAACTGATCCAGCGTTTATGTTCTAATAATCTCTCTATAACTGCAAAATGCAGTTATGTTCAATGCAAACCAACTTTTATTAATTTATATTAATCAGGAATTTCATATGTAATATATTGTTTCATTTACTATTCCAATTTTAAATTCTGGCATGTTATGTTCTTCTCATGAACTAGAAGTTACACATAGAAATTTTAATGTTTATTACGAAAGTTGAGTTTCTTCGGTCAACGAAACTCTTGATAAGTGTCTGTTTGTTGCTGTATGGTTTATCTTTTTTCATACTTCTACACATCCTACAGCAGTGTAACAGTACATCACGCTGCGACCACCCTCAAACCCTGACTTTAGATGAAATTATATTTTATGAATTATTTGTAGCAAGCTAGAGGTCGAGTAAATATGATTTTGTATGTTTTTCTTGCAATTTATTGTAAACTAGTGTAAATGGACTTTGTTTTATGAAAAGAAATTATGTGAATAGTATTTAATATGTTCAAGGACAGAACTACGCAAGAAAAACTGATAAAATGTTTGTATTCCAAGTATTAAGGTAAGCTGCAAAGTTTAGAGGATAATATACGACAGTTTAGACTGATCTATGTGAATAATTTTTATGTGTAAATATCTTTCATTTTCATTTCTGTGCATTTTGTAATGATCGTAATTCATTTTGATTGTTTTTAACATGTTTTTAATTGTTTAAGTATTGTTAGAGTTCACGAAACATCTGTCGGAGGCCTTTGTAATATTCCGGAATTTTCTACGAAACGTATATAAGTGATCGACAGAGACGAATTTTGGAACAGTTTTACACGGATGCGAGTACAAGGTTTATGTTTGCAGAGAGTCTTGTAATCCTGTACACTGAGAGTGAATGGCAGTATTGTCTTTGAAAGTAGTATTGAGTGTAATCTCTGGAGCTAGTGTTTTCATGTGCTACCACTATCTTTAAGTCTTGTGTCTTCTGCAAATAAACAAAGTTAAATCTGTATCTCGGACTGATAATTTTATCATTTATGATAACCCACGACTTATATAACAATAGGCTGCTCGTAAAACCAACAGACTGCGAGATTTAGCATCGGCTACCCCACTTAAGATATTGTGACACAGATTTTCATAATTAAATTTCCCGCCACGTAGTTTACGGACGCCGCCCGATGTGGGTCGAGTGTGCGTACTGACCGAGATGTTGGGTGCGTCGGGCCGGTTGTGTCCGGCCAGCGACTCCATGAGGCTGGCGAGGTCCTTGCAACGCCGCGACACCTCCCCGCGGTCCACCGTCGGCACGCGTCGCTGCACATCCTGCGGGACAGACGTCACGTGAAAGCTAAAGGAAGCACTTTGCAGGGCGATTAATGACCGACAGAGCGGCGTAGCACATCTGTTGGGGACTCTGTAGGATGCTTAACTTTAAAGTGAGATTTAGAGCAATTCAGTTAAACTGATAAGTTTGGCACTGAAGTAGTTTTCGAGTCAAAAGCTGATCAGTATCGTATAATGTAGGAAGACTTAAAGTTTAATGCTGAAAGCCGTAAACACTCTCATCAACAAAGAAAATAAAAATGTTAATTTTGATATGAGGTTTACATGGGCAGAAAAATATATTTGAAGCCATAATAGAGTTTACAAACGTTCAAATGTACGAGGTTTAGTCAGTGTGTGTTGTAAGCAAACAAAATGAAGTTGAACAAAGGATTTTTAGAAAAAACAATAGAACTACTTTTAAATGAACAGACAAATGAGAAATAATAATTAAAATGTTAAATAAACTAAATGCTAGTTAGAAAGAAAGGGAAATTGCTATAAAACAAGAAATAGATAACACATTTCAAATACAGGTAGTTTACAAAGTGAAAACATTAATTTTATGTGCTGCTCAGTAGACTGCAGAAGAGATAGTTGTAAGTGTAAGTGATGTAAAGTAGAGGGATTTCGTAGAAAGAATGATTATTACAAGAAAGAAAATAAAATTCCAATAAGAAAAATGAAAATCCTATTTGAATACATGAATAAATAAGAAATACAATCTAATTCAAAATATAACTATTGCAACTGTCATGTTGCTACATAAAACATATAAAACATTCAATGGAACAACATCTAAATAATAATAATAATAAATACGCTTCAAGATGGTATATTAAATTAGAAGGGTAGGGTAAGTTTTTGAATACTAAAACTTTAAAAGAGATTAGATATTTTTGGCATAAAAAGAATAAATTAATGACTTCCCAATGTAAATGATTAATAATGGACAGACTACCAGGAATTCAAGAAACAATATCATAACAAAAAATGTTTAACATTAATCAGCCTACCATATTTTAAAATATGAAGAGAATTCGAGTAAGAATGGTTGCACACAGCACCAGGCGTGGAAAATTTCCAAAGGTTGTAAATAGAAATGGGTGGGTAGGCTTGGCAGCTCGTTACGTGGCCACTACCGGGAAGGGTAGAACGGTTTAGTGATATGGTATCACCATTTTATAAAATTAAAATTTGCTGTGATCGCAAATGAAGGAATATTCTAAAAAGAATGCATGTTGTTCAGACATAAACTGTAATCTTCCAATTTCACAGATAGAAGTTCCTTTTCAACTTAGTGCTGTGACAGAATAAGATGTTGGCACCAGAGGACATTTAAAAAGAGACTTTGGGTCATGAAACGAAGTGATTGAACAGTATTAGGTGTGAAAATTATTCAAAACCAACTTTCAATTGTTATTTTTTGCTGATAATCTTATTTATTGTAAATTAGAGATGGCCATTTTGTATTAGGAAGTTGATTTTGTAAATATGTTGAAAATGGCAGTGAAATTGGTCAAAGTAGATAGTGATATTCTGAGAGAACACAACGTTTTCTGTCAAACGGCACTAGGCTGATTCTGATAGGACAATTGAAGAGCAAAAATTCCAAACTAGAAATTTAAAAAATTATTCTAAAATTGATGTGATGCCACAAACCTGCAGTTTGTATGCAATTGTGAAAGAACTTTGGGCAAATATGTTTTAAATTAATGTAAAAAAGATGTTTACATTTATTTTACCAAATTGCACCTGCTCTCCTCGTTAAACAAAAAAGTTTACATTACCAACTTATCCATTTTTTTGGGTATATATCTTGAAAACGGAATGGACATCTGCCAAAGTGGAAGGTGCTTGAGAACTTTTATGACAATTCAGTCAAAAGGGATAAACTAGGGTTACCAGAATTTTTTCTCCAAATCTGGGGACGCTTCACAATTTTTTCAACTTTCGACATTTGTACTAATTACGTGTTGTACTTTTTAAGTTATATGATTAAAGGTTGGGTTAACATAAAAGCCATGTACTGTTTATATTTTGAATTTTAAATGAGGATCACAGACAGCCATGTTGTACACAGCAAGGAGACTTGATTTTCCAAAGATGTTGTCTCCAAGACGCAGTATTTTTGTAATTTTTTTATAATTCCTAGGCACGTACCAAGAAAGAAGTGCTCTTCATATCTCTTGCCTTAAATGAATGCATTAGCAAATCAGGGCTTTTAAAGATATCTCGCTTGATTAAAAAAAATTTCAGAGGACAACAGTAAAAATCGGGGACTTTGCGGGGACAAAATCTGTCCGGGGACAGAGGACTAAATAGGGGAACTGTCCCCGGCAAACGGGGACGTCTGGTAACCCTAGAATAAATGGACAGAACTTTTATTTTCAGCCCCAGCATCACTGGGTACTCTGTTCTTCATACTGACGGGGAAAGTTTTACGTGCGTGTGCGTGTGAGAGTTACCTCTTTGAGCAGGCGACAGATCTCGTCCTGGATCTTCTTGCTCTCCGCCAGCAGCTCCTCGCTGAACTGTTCCTCCTCGCACGGCTCGGCGAACACGTCCGGGTTCGCGGGACCCTGCCGACACGCAGAGCACCGTTATCTCTGTTTATTCCACTGTTACATACCTGTCCCGTCCAACTGCTTTAAACAAGTGTCATGTGACTACCTCAAATGCAAAATAAGAAGCATATTTCTAAGTATAAAAAAGAATCATGTCATGAAATCCATTCCACTGAAGCACTTATATCTATTGTAAGGTCAACAACATTAGTATATTCATCAATAATTTGGTCACCATACATGTCTCAAACTAAAAGAATAGAAACTATTCAGCGCAAATTTTATAGATATATGGCATTATAACAGATTTTCTAGACCCATACCATTATCATACATACACCCACATTGCACCCATCTTAAGTATACCCTCTCTGCAATAATTTCATGAACTTAATGATTTTAAATTTTTGTTAAATTTGTGCAATGGTAATACTGATTGTTCAGAATTGCTAGGAAGTTTAAGATTCAACGTTCCCCAAAGAATTACTCGTCAAAACAACTACATTTTCCCTGCAAGCTTGTTAACTGTCATAGTAGGGTTAAACTTGGAATAATATCATTAAACCAAGACAGTTTGATATGTTCTTGTATCTTCAGATATGAATGAACAAGTAACAGTAATTTTTAATCAGAATTTGATGTAGTAGTTTGTTATATTATATTGTAAAAGTTTATAAATTTAGTAAAAGTATTTAATTTGTTTTATATGATATTTAAGCAGTGTACACCAACGATTGTGAAGTTTAAAGTTATACAAATGGACTCCAAAGTGCTTACACAAGTAAATAATGGATAAGAAATAGGAAGAAATCTGGACACATCTTTTGGAAGCAAACATCCTCGCATTAGGCTAGAGCAATTTCAGCAAACCATGGAAATCCAGAAGGCCTGATACAGGTGTGTGAATAGGGCAGAGAAATGAATGGGTAAATTTTGGAGACCAGAGAGAGAAAGAAGCATTTGAAATATGCAGCTACAGCGTAAAAATTAATTTCACAAATATATACTTCCATCGTCATTAACTGTTAACATCAAAGGGGTCAAAAAATAGACAGATACTGGGATAAATATTCCATCCCAAGCTACAAGATGGTACTTGGATGTGCAAAGGCTCAGAAGACCTGTATTGACTGACCAAATGATTCACCTAACTTGCACGGAAAAGACGCACAATCTACCACAGACAAATAGCTTGCGGTTGACTCACAGCATTATCACCATGCAGTGCATAGATATGACAGTGAGTTTGCAGTGCTGCAAAGTCCCTTGCAATCAGGAACTGCATTATAGACCGCAGCTCACAGTCGACAGAAGAACCACTTTCGTTAAACATTAACTGCTACAGCTCAGCATACAGACAGACGCTACGGCTGCAAATGGCGACTAAACGTGTGCAAAGCATGTTGGGAGCAGACACACACACATCATGGACCTTATTTAAAAAATAGCCCTCATATCTCGAGGAATATCTGCCTGACAGTTCTGTACACCCCACTCGATAATTACAACCCAGTAATATACGAGACAACAACAGCAACTTTACATATAGTCGTACACACGTCATGAAAGTGACACTGTAAGTGACGACATGGGCAAAACCACAGCACGGTAACAACAACAACAACAACAAGCTGTATGCTCCGACTACCATCGGCAAAACAACTTTTTTGAGACATCTCAATTAATTTACAAAAGATAACTAAGGACTGCCTATAGAGCTAGGGACAGGTCAATGCTAGTCTTAGTGAGAAAAGAGCAACTGACATTACATCACTTACAAAGGCGACACACATTTTAGAGAAGTGGTAATGGGCTGCCCATATTGTGCAGAGTAAAGACCAAAGGTGAACGACAACGGTGTTAGAATGGAGCCCAAGAAGTCACCCCAGACTGAGACGAAGACCACCAGGACAGGACAGGACGAGGACGCACGCAGGGCGGAGGACCGCGCGACCCAGAGAGAGCTGCTCACATTCTACCTGAAATCACGACTTCAGGAGGTCACACCGGTAAAAGATTGGACTGGCTGACGGTGATAATGATATACTCTGACTGACCCTTTCAGTTACGTAACCCATTTAACAGAGATGTTGCTGGATTGCTGCCCCTACATCGAGCTGCACAGTGGGAGTGACACGTCTGCAGTTTCGGAGACTCCGTGAGAAAATATTGTTAGTGTCAGTCAGTCGCCTTAAGCTACCGGCAGCCACTGGACTAGAGAGAAGTCAACTGCCTGATCTGAATATGAACTGATGGACTGGCAAAATAAATACCAAATAATGATAAATAGTGAACACTAGTGGTCACAGAGAACATAAAATACCAGCTTCATTCCGAGGATGCTGTACAAAAGCAGCAAACAGAACTGAGCATTGGAAAAGATTTGCAGTAAAACCTGAAGATTTTGAGACTTCTGACTGAACTAGGGTGCAAGAAAATAGTAAATGGCTGAAAGAAATAGAGGAGCACAAGGACTGCAACAGAAGTGAAAGGGCAATTCAGGATTCGTTACAAGCTTGCAACAGGGAATGGCACATCCAACCGAGCAAAAAAAAATTACTGTCAAATAAAAAAAAAAAAGGATGAAATGATTGTATTTTAAACTGTAAACAACCATACCAGAACTAATTAACAGTGTATTTTAACATTAGATGATAATTTGTGTAAAAATTAATGTGCTATATTTTCTGTGTGGAATTATGGCAAGGAGGCTTGTAAATGGATTTCAGATGTCAGTACAATATATTATTTTCTATAGATCCCAGTACAAGAAACCAGCCAGCTCTGTAGGATGTGCAAAGTTGTCAATTTACAGATAAACTATCGCATAACAAAATAGATAAATACACAAAAACATGTACACTCACAGCATACACAATACATTAATTACGTTGATTATACTTACACACATTAATAAGAAGATGATATTAACATTTTGTATCACATGGCAGATATTCTTTGTGAAAAGGGTTGTAACTGTTATCTGGCACAAAATTTGGGGGGAAGGGGGGGGGGGCATATGCAAGGGTACAGCATCATAAAAGCATGAAAAAGTATTGTATGAATGTTTATACATCACCAGAAAAATGTAAAGTTAATTGTCACACGATTATACTGAAGGAAAGCAGCGGCCCATAAACAGGACTACAGGTCAGTATTGATGAGTCATAGAGGAGTAAACAAAAAAGGCAGCGAGAAACAATAGAAGAGAGAAGGCTAGGCAATTACCAACGAGAAAGAAAATGCCGTGTAAATCAAATGTGAAGAATTACTGAGTAGTCGTATTTACTATTTGGTTCCTGAGAGGATAAACAGAGTTGTAATTTGAGGACGAGTTGGAAGATGTAAGAATAAACATCAGGCAGAGGACATGTGTTGTTTTAAAGTTAGGGTGGCAAATTAACTGAATAAAGTGAACCTATATTCACAGTAACAGAGATGAAACTGAGATACAAGATGAGCTGAGGCTGACTAAGAACTATTCGCTGTACTAACATAATGGAAAGCTGATTGTTAATCTACACAAGTTGGAAGTGAGATGATTGTGTTTATAAGAACAAGCTAGTTACAGAGAGAAAACTATTACAAATTATTTACTTTTATAAATACATTCATTTTTACAGAAGGATGTAATAAAGAAAGATAGTCAAAATGGCAGAACAGGATTCACTCCAAACAGATACCTTATATCCTACTAAAAGCTTGTAAGAAATCATATTAATGATAACAGCACTTCAAATTAAAAATTCTGATCTATTGGCTCAAAAAAATTAAAAAATGAGAACAGAGATAAACCAATTAGCTCTGACTATTTAAAAAAATATCAAATAAGTTTCTCCAGTTGCTTGAACATGCAAAAAAAAAAAAAAAAAAAAAAAAAAAAAAAAAAAAAAAAAAAAAAAAAAAAGTGTGATCATAATTTGGTACAGTAACACCATACTTCTCGACTTAAAACAACTACACACTCCTTCATGATATCTATAGGTTACTCCCCAAAGTGATTTTGACTTCTCAAACAGATTTCCTTTCCCAGTTAATACCTCACTACAGCCCAATATAAAGCTTTTGGTTCAGCATTCTTTTTTTTTCTTTTTAAGCCATCTACCAGATCACACACACCTGTTGATGGCATGTTTTTGAGGAATGTCAAGTTTGTTAGAAATGACTTAGAAAAATATTAAATGTGACGCAGTCCGTGGACAAGGTACCTTGCAATGTGGTACGTCGCAGTCTGATTGGCCGCTTCTCCTCAGCCAGTGCTGCCATCTCTCTAACACTAATTTGAGTAAAGGAAAAAAAGAAGTCTCAGTTACAGCTACAATACACACCTCAACAGTAACAAGGGGAACAACTGACAAGTGCCCGAAACAACAACTGACTCGGCAGCGACATGTCACTCGTCACTCGCCCTATATTGTCACGAGCGAGCGCTGTCAAGATCGAAGTCCCGATCGGACTCCTTACACGACTGGAAGGGATGCCTGGAGGAACGGAGTGGGACAAAACACAGACTGTATCGAGCCTAATCAGGGTGTCAACAACCACGGCCTAACTGGGAGTCACTCGACAGACTAAACGTCGGAGTTGGCCGCAGCAGAGACAATCTCGCTTCACGGGGGAGCGGCAGATACTCTAATGGCGAGACGCAAACAGTGGTTGTCGTGTTCACAACTCGGAACCGACAATTCCAAATCAGACCTTCAATCAGTTAATGACAAAGAGCCATCAGAATCAGCGAATAAACTACTTTGCATTTGATGTAATCAGAACAAGATGATTCCACTATAACTAATAGACTCACAGCAAGAAGACCACACGAGTCGTATACGGCATTTTAGAAAACTTCCTCAGTCAAGTTTTGCAGAGCATGTGAAAGACATCTCAGTGATTCGTCAAAATTTTGACATTTAATGCTAGGACCTGGCACCAGCCATTGAGCACAGAAAATATTCGTCAACTCTGTCGGGATTTGAAACTGGGTAGTGGAGTCCGTAAACTGTAGCTCCCGTGAGCTGCTGTGACCTGCCACCACTGGAAGTAGCATTCCCCTCGCAGTATAAACCTGCCAGTTCACGACGTTAAACAGGCAAAGACAAATCATACTCACTAAAAATCTTTACTATTTCCCTCATGTTGATGGCAACAACACCAATTGTTGTTCATAAATTTGTGCTGTTATCCTAAAATTACTGAATAACTGCAAATTTCTCTTCTATCTGTGATTGCTTTGCAGATATTATTCTCATTGTCTACCCCAAAAGGAACCACTGTATTTTTATCTCCAACTTTATTTCTTTTTCTAAAATTTAATTTCTAATTTAAAATATATATATATGTCATTTAAAGATTGTGATCTATTCGCCGTTTTTCCTTTCTCTCATTTAGTCGTTCCTTACTTAAACTGTCCCCCTTCCAAACATATATGTGATATTTTTCAACTTTTTTCCCTTATGGTACACAGAGGATTTAAAGTTAATTATTTTATTTTACTATTTTTTGTGAACCACCTGTTAAAAGTCGCAGTTTTTTTTATTTTTTTTATTTTTTTTTTTTGTCAATTGGAAAATTGCCTTCTCTCATCAAATGTATTGTGAACTACATTTGTTGCAAAGGGAAAAGGCAAATGAGAAATCTGTATTATTTTATAAGAATTTTGGAAAATAATTCACATTTAAAGTTTCGGAAATTTCATGTTTATCTTGAGAATGAGATTACTCAAAATCAGATGTTTTAAGGATAAGCAAAACTGATGAACAGTTTCAGAATCACACAACTCAAAAACGAAAATCCTGTCAAATATCTGCACGCGTGTCTGCACGAGTGGTGGAGAATCAACGTTTTCATTAGTAGCTCAACAATTAAAAGTCTTTCATTGAATTCACAGTGGGAGGTCAGTTAGTACACTGTACACTCCATTCAAGCCTTCGACCAAGGCGACTTTATAAAGTCTGCACAACTCTACGAAGACTATAAGTAAAGAGAAGGTGATCTGATTATACAGAACACAAAACTACAAGAGTCGCAGTGTTTAAGCAGTTCTCGCCCGGCACAGCTTCCTGCGGGAAAACTCTGGAATAGTTTGGCCGAGTGGGAACAGGGAAGCTACAAAAACACGGAGACTCTAACACCGTCTTCTCGGGGTCACGCTCCGAACCTGAAGCTCTACGCTCGTGTGAGTTACGCGAGAGCCGCAGACGTTCGTCTCACCTCGAGGACGCGGTGCTGTCCGATGACGAACTCGAGCTGGCGCGACCAGGGGTTGACGAAGCTGGACCACTCGGTGTCGACCGACACGTAGCAGCCGTTGTGGGCTCGCATCTTGTACGGCTTACCTCGCAGCGGTGACGCGTGCTGACAGCTCACTGCACACACACAAACACAACTCGACGCTTTATCGACTGAAACACTTTATTTATGACAGCTTCTATTGAATATTTACTCCAAATGCTTAGTTCGTAAAGTTATGCCTATCACTGTTTCCTTTAATTTTCTGTATTATTTTAGATGCTATTATTTATATTTAGACACAATTGTAAATAATAGTATTAATAATAAATATGCACAATCTTAGAAAGAAATACATTCAAACAAAAAGTAGACGAATGGGTAATTATAACTGAGCAACCAAAATAAAAACAATACAGACCAAAGTGGTCGGACGAACGTAAACAAGCTTTCTCGGAAAGAATGAAAGCATATTGGAACAACAAGAAGAAAAAAGAAAACTTGATTGGGTCATCTGTTTAACGTCTTCCATTGGGAGAATTTGCCAATAATAATAATAATAATAATATGCACAGTAAATTTTCACCACATTTTCCTTCATCAAACTTCAAAATTATATATATTTCTTATTTAAACATATCAGTTAGTGTTTTCACTATTCTTACTTAAAATTTATGCTCTTTCTAATTACTAGTATCCACTCTTTGATATATCTTTATTTTAAAAGTAGCCTGAAAGCCCATAAAAAATTACCATTGAACAAATTGTTGTGGCAAGTAATTATAAAATACCACTCGACACAACTTCTCGTGCCTTACACTGTAGCAAAAAGTTTCACTTTTCATCCCGGTCCAGGTGGCATTTCAACCTAACCACAATCACGGCCAATGCTGTGAATATGCAATACTAGTTTCTATCAGCCGCAGATTAATACCTTCACTGTATCGTGATTCAACATCGTCACAAGCTCTTCTTACGTCGCTCTATTCCGTGATACACATAGCTCATACAGCTAACAGAGCCTCAATGAAAGGGAAATTAAAACTAAATCTGAATAACTTATATTATACCGTGTTATAGCAGTTTTAACTGTCGGCTGCATACATTATGATGAATGATGAACCACTTCCATTCAAATCAAGTAATGTGTCACTCGTGATAACAGATCGTCACATAAAAAACTTCAAATTACCTATGCCCTCTGCTGTAATGTCAAATGCCAGTTGTGATTCTGGTCCAGGTTAAATCACAATCTAACCAAACTTCTGCCAACTTTGCTGCCGTAAAATTAAAGCATTCGTCTTACATATCTACGGGTTGTATGATCCCCTCTTCCTGTATTTAGGTTTAGGTAAATGTAATCTGCCCGTCTTCAAGCTGTAATCTAAGCTGCTGAAAACGGCTGATTATTTCCATTCACAGTTCAGAAACAAACAAATAATAAATATCTAGACAACGAATTCTTTGAAGTAACACTCAAAAAAACACTTTTATTTATATTCACAAGGGTCAAAACACACTTATTACATTCCTTTTACTCAACAGCTGACCAGATATATTTTATTCTCATCGATACCCTTGCCATATTTTCTTTGTCTTCTCATTCCAAGATATACATTATTATAGATAATCATTGTCCATAGATATTCTGTCACTTTAATTATGCGTTTATCTTTATCATTTTTTCATAACAATTTAACACATTTTTATGCACAATACAAGCAAGACTAACATTTAATTAACTTTTAACAAAAATTATTCACAAAAATTAAAGTGTAAGGGCCTTGTCACCTTACATATCCCCACCGCTACTTGTCATCAAAATTTTCCCCACAAATTTTGTTGATCTCTTTCTCTTAGTTCACAATATTTACATTCACTCTCTGCAACTTTCATCCTCTCATTCACCCGATGTACAGTTTCCAATCTTTCAGGTTCCTTAAACCTAACACTTTTCCAGATTTCGGGTACTGAAGATAATATGCATGTTGATGAGGTCTCCCCACAATTTTATACGGTCCTTTATATATATCAAAAAACTTCTTGATCTCCGCATTTATGCTGCTGGATCGTTCATGAGTTCTCACCAACACTAGTTCCCCTACTTCGAACTCTTTTTTCCTAGAACGTCGGTCCTTCATCTTCACTTTTCCTCTTGTTGCGTCCTCTTCCTCTCTGTATGTCGATCCTTCGTCCTTCATCTTCACTTTTCCTCTCGTTGCCTCCTCTTCTTTCATGTTTCGGTAAAATAGTTCTTTGTTCTTCCTCATCAATTTGATTGCTTCACTTTCCTTGCCTCTTCCTGGTTCTTCCTTCCTTATTAGAAAGCATTTCAGTTCTCTTTCTTCATCCTTGTCACTATCGACTACATAACTCTTTTTTAAATCTTCGTTAAAGTTTTCTCCCTCTTCCATACTATAATCTTCATTGAATTCTTCTTCGTCTCCATACTCTTCATCGTCTATCGTATCGTCTGTTTCCTCATCTTCCTCTACTCTTCGCTCTTCGTAATTTTCATCCTCATTTCCCAAGATATTGATTCCATATTCTTCATCCCCTATCAACTCGTCAATACTCTTCTGGTCCTTGTTCGTCCAATAATCCATTTCTGCTAAACCAATCACCTCACTTCCTTCCATTGCCTCATTTTCAACCTTGTCGAATCGTTCACTTTCCACAATTTGTTCTAAACACCTCCACCATTTTAACGGACCTTTGTCTTCCACCGTTACTTCTTGCTCTTTTCCCACTTCTAATCGTTTTTTGAGGTCTTCCTCGTCTTCTTCTTCTACCGTTTCCACTCCTAATTTTTCCTTACAAGCTCTTCTTGCTTGGTTTACCCATTCATATACTTCATCAATCATCAGTGTTTTATCCATTAATGGCTTCCTTTCTTCATTATTTCTGATTTGATTGTCACTCTCTACTGACGTCTTCTGATTGCTCTCCTCTCTCTCTATTCTTTGGAAATGTTTTGCAACATCTTCTAGAACGGTCTTCCTATGTTTTACTGCTTCTTCTTTGTTTACTCTCATGAACATACATCTATATTCTTTAAAATTTCTTGGTCCTCTTCTTTCATCGGCCTGGGAACGGACCTCTTCACAAGCCCTTCCTAATTTCCCTGGTTGCATTTTTCGTCACTCTGCTTTCCGCTTTCTACTCGCTCCATTCCTCTACTTCCATTGTTGAAAGCTTTCCATTCTCTAGCTTTTCGATCGCTCCATTGTTTATATTGTGTAGGCTTTCCTTTCCATTCTTGTGCCGGTCTCGCATCTCTATCATCTCTCTTTCCATCCTTTTCCCGATATACTTGTCCCGATTGCTCTTTCCCACCATACGAACTTCCAGTAAAATTTTGATCTCTCGCACTCCTATCGTCCCATTTATCTATCTTGTCCACTCCTTCTAAAAATTCTTGGAGATTATTCCATCGCGTAAGCAACATCCTTTCCTGCACCCAACGCGCATTTTTCTCTCCAAAATTTCTATTTTCTTGTCTTCTTCTATTGGGTTTGACAAGTATTTCAGTCCTTTCATCAATTTTTCGCAATATTCGCGAAGGCTACCAAATTGCCTTTTGTATGGACAACTGTTCCTAAATTCTTGTTTCACACGTCTCTGCCTTTCCTCCGACCAGTACCTCTTCAAAAAACTTCGCAGAAATTCTTCGTAGCTAATACTGCTCTCGGCTACTCCACATGACCATTCCAATGCTTCGTCTTTCATCATCATCTTCACATATCTAATTTTTTCCTCATCACTCCAGTGTTTCGGTAGTGCGTTTCTGTAAATCTCTACAAAAATGTGCGGATGAATCTCGCCCCCTGGAACAAAACTTACTTCAGGTAGTTTTATTTGACCAGACGGTACTAAATTGTTGCCGGCACAGCATTCGATTTTGTTTTGTACCACGTCAACTCACTGATTCACCTCTATCCATTGTTGTTCAACTGCCTTTTTGCAACACATGACCTCACCTTGAACTTGCCAAAATTCCTGTTTAATCCCTGAAAATTCATTCTTCAACTTATTTTGCTCATCACATACCAGCCTCATTGCATCTTCATGATTCTCTTCTTCCTTAACAATGCGCTCCTCCACATTGTCTAGCTTAATATAGATATTTTCCTTTTCATTTTTCCATTGATTAAATTCTTGTTCCATTCTTTGTCGGTTTTGTGTAGTTAATTCTTGCATTTTCTTCATCTGTCGTAGTGTTAACTTTTCAAACTTCTGTTGATTTTGTTGTAATTCTCGTCTTAAATCTTGTTGGTTCTGTAGCAGGGTTTGTTTTAATTCTTGCATATTCATTATCTGCTGTTGATTTGTTTCTTCAGTTCTCTGTTGGCTCTGCTTTAATTCCTGTTGGCTCTGCTTTAATTCCTGCTGGCTCTGTAATATTTTTGCTAGTATCATTTCCAAAGAATAATCTTCTTCTCGGTCAAATTCCTTTTGAGTTACGCTAGCTGGAGATAACTCATGAACTTTTTGAATACTAACATCACACACTGACTGATCTGAATACGCGCAACCCGAATCCAAACTGTTATTTAAATTTCCAGAAACCTTAACCTGCTCACTATTTTCGCCTCCCGTCCCATTAAATGAACGCTCGGAATCTACCATTAAATTTTTGTTTTCCATTTTACACACAAAATTTCACACAAGGATAAATCCTCACACCAATAATTTCAACCCCATAAAAAATTTTACGAGAGTAAATACAGACTGGAGAATAGAAAGTCTTCAACGAGGTGACAATGAATTTTACAACGCAGTAGTTCGACTCAGAATTAGAGACACAAAAAACTTTCATCAACATACATATTATCTTTACTAAAATTATTTTCACAAAACACATTCAAAATATCAGTTTTTAACTACAGCAAATTTACTTCCACAATTTGTCAAAGATACTATTCTTGCTCATTAACTTCTCGTGCATGCATTATACATTGAGATGAATTTCTTTCCCAGCATTTTAACTGTTATATTCCTGCTTGTTATTTTACTACTATGCAGTATTATTCCCTCTACTGCAATTTACTTTTACTATTATTTTTATTTAAAGCAAGTTCCTTTCGGCAAACAGTCACAGATAATATCTAGTTCGTTAATACATAACCAAAACGTTCATTACCATATCTTGAAGGTTACTCTTACTATTTTCAATAATTTACGCGGCTATGAGTCTCTTCAAATTTTTAAACAATTATCATATCTCTTCAAATAGCTTCTCAGATTTACATCTCCATTTATTTATTGTCCACTTCACGTTATTAATATGTATTTTCTGTCTTACCTTTCTCTTCTCCGAAGATTTGCCAGGCTCTTTCCTTACCGAACTAAAGTTTTTAGTTCTGTGTCCTTTTACGGTCAGCCACTTGTAAGATCCCCTCTTCCTGTATTTAGGTTTAGGTAAATGTAATCTGCCCGTCTTCAAGCTGTAATCTAAGCTGCTGAAACCGGCTGATTATTTCCATTCACAGTTCAGAAACAAACAAATAATAAATATCTAGACAACGAATTCTTTGAAGTAACACTCAAAAAACACTTTTATTTATATTCACAAGGGTCAAAACACACTTATTACATTCCTTTTACTCAACAGCTTATCAGATATATTTTATTCTCATCCATACCCTTGCCATATTTTCTTTGTCTTCTCATTCCAAGATATACATTATTATAGATAATCATTGTCCATAGATATTCTGTCACTTTAATTATGCGTTTATCTTTATCATTTTTTCATAACAATTTAACACATTTTTATGCACAATACAAGCAAGACTAACTATTAATTAACTTTTAACAAAAATTATTCACAAAAATTAAAGTGTAAGGGACTTGTCACCTTACAGGGTTAGGAATTTATCGAAAGCATCTGCTCCAAATGAATAACAACATATTGAAAACTTTCTTTGGATTGAATGTAAATAAATAAAAAGCCACCAATAATATTAATATGATAATTTAAACACAATAAATACTTTTCTTTCAGTGTTCGGCAAATCATTCCTTTGCTGATGCTTAGCTAAATATGAATGTTAAAAAAACAAACTTCATAACCTCTACTACATGGCGTCCGGTTGTTGTCAGTTGGCCAGCGAAGGCGGGAAGGGTGACATCATAACCTCTACTACATGGCGTCCGGTTGTTGGCCAGCGAAGGCGGGAAGTGTGACCTCATAACCTCTACTACATGGCGTCCGGTTGTTGGCCAGCGAAGGCAGGAAGTAGGACATCATAACCTCTACTACATGGCGTCCGGTTATTGTCAGCTGGCCAGCGAAGGCGGGAAGTGTGACATCATAACCTCTACTACATGGCGTCCGGTTGTTGGCCAGCGAAGGCGGGAAGTGTGACATCATAACCTCTACTATATAGCGTCCGGTTGTTGTCAGGTGGCCAGCGAAGGCGGGAAGTGTGACCTCATAACCTCTACTACATGGCGTTCGGTTGTTGGCCAGCGAAGGCGGGAAGTGTGACATCATAACCTCTACTACATGGCGTCCGGTTGTTGGCCAGCTAAGGCAGGAAGTAGGACATCATAACCTCTACTACATGGCGTCCGGTTGTTGTCAGCTGGCCAGCGAAGGCAGGAAGTGTGACATTATAACCTCTACTACATGGCGTCCGGTTGTTGGCCAGCTAAGGCAGGAAGTAGGACATCATAACCTCTACTACATGGCGTCCGGTTGTTGTCAGCTGGCCAGCGAAGGCGGGAAGTGTGACATCATAACCTCTACTATATGGCGTCCGGTTGTTGGCCAGCGAAGCCGGGAAGTGTGACATCATAACCTCTACTACATGGCGTCCGGTTGTTGTCAGGTGGCCAGCGAAGGCGGGAAGTGTGACCTCATAACCTCTACTACATGGCGTCCGGTTGTTGGCCAGCGAAGGCGGGAAGTGTGACCTCATAACCTCTACTACATGGCGTCCGGTTGTTGGCCAGCGAAGGCGGGAAGTGTGACATCATAACCTCTACTACATGGCGTCCGGTTGTTGTCTGGTGGCCAGAGGAAGTAGGACATCATAACCTCTACTACATGGCGTCCGGTTGTTGTCAGCTGGCCAGCGAAGGCGGGAAGTGTGACATCATAACCTCTACTACATGGCGTCCGGTTGTTGGCCAGCGAAGGCGGGAAGTGTGACATCATAACCTCTACTACATGGCTTCCGGTTGTTGTCAGGTGGCCAGCGAAGGCGGGAAGTGTGACCTCATAACCTCTACTACATGGCGTCCGGTTGTTGGCCAGCGAAGGCGGGAAGTGTGACATCATAACCTCTACTACATGGCGTCCGGTTGTTGGCCAGCGAAGGCAGGAAGTAGGACATCATAACCTCTACTACATGGCGTCCGGTTGTTGTCAGCTGGCCAGCGAAGGCGGGAAGTGTGACATTATAACCTCTACTACATGGCGTCCGGTTGTTGGCCAGCGAAGGCAGGAAGTAGGACATCATAACCTCTACTACATGGCGTCCGGTTGTTGTCAGCTGGCCAGCGAAGGCGGGAAGTGTGATATCATAACCTCTACTAAATGGCGTCCGGTTGTTGTCAGGTGGCCAGCAAAGGCGGGAAGTGTGACCTCATAACCTCTACTACATGGCGTCCGGTTGTTGTCAGGTGGCCAGCGAAGGCGGGAAGTGTGACCTCATAACCTCTACTACATGGCGTCCGGTTGTTGGCCAGCGAAGGCGGGAAGTGTGACATCATAACCTCTACTACATGGCGTCCGGTTGTTGGTCAGCGAAGGCAGGAAGTAGGACATCATAACCTCTACTACATGGCGTCCGGTTGTTGTCAGCTGGCCAGCGAAGGCGGGAAGTGTGACATCATAACCTCTACTACATGGCGTCCGGTTGTTGGTCAGCGAAGGCGGGAAGTGTGACATCATAACCTCTACTACATGGCGTCCGGTTGTTGTCAGGTGGCCAGCGAAGGCGGGAAGTGTGACCTCATAACCTCTACTACATGGCGTCCGGTTGTTGGCCAGCGAAGGCGGGAAGTGTGACATCATAACCTCTACTACATGGCGTCCGGTTGTTGGCCAGCGAAGGCAGGAAGTAGGACATCATAACCTCTACTACATGGCGTCCGGTTGTTGTCAGCTGGCCAGCGAAGGCGGGAAGTGTGACATCATAACCTCTACTACATGGCGTCCGGTTGTTGGCCAGCGAAGGCGGGAAGTGTGACATCATAACCTCTACTACATGGCGTCCGGTTGTTGTCAGGTGGCCAGCGAAGGTGGGAAGTGTGACCTCATAACCTCTACTACATGGCGTCCGGTTGTTGGCCAGCGAAGGCGGGAAGTGTGACATCATAACCTCTACTACATGGCGTCCGGTAGTTGGCCAGCGAAGGCAGGAAGTAGGACATCATAACCTCTACTACATGGCGTCCGGATGTTGTCAGCTGGCCAGCGAAGGCGGGAAGTGTGACATCATAACCTCTACTACATGGCGTCCGGTTGTTGGCCAGCGAAGGCGGGAAGTGTGACCTCATAACCTCTACTACATGGCGTCCGGTTGTTGGCCAGCGAAGGCGGGAAGTGTGACATCATAACCTCTACTACATGGCGTCCGGTTGTTGGCCAGCGAAGGCAGGAAGTAGGACATCATAACCTCTACTACATGGCGTCCGGTTGTTGTCAGCTGGCCAGCGAAGGTGGGAAGTGTGACATTATAACCTCTACTACATGGCGTCCGGTTGTTGGCCAGCGAAGGCAGGAAGTAGGACATCATAACCTCTACTACATGGCGTCTGGTTGTTGTCAGCTGGCCAGCGAAGGCGGGAAGTGTGACATCATAACCTCTACTACATGGCGTCCGGTTGTTGGCCAGCGAAGGCGGGAAGTATGACATCATAACCTCTACTACATGGCGTCCGGTTGTTGTCAGGTGGCCAGCGAAGGCGGGAAGTGTGACCTCATAACCTCTACTACATGGCGTCCGGTTGTTGGCCAGCGAAGGCAGGAAGTAGGACATCATAACCTCTACTACATGGCGTCCGGTTATTGTCAGCTGGCCAGCGAAGGCGGGAAGTGTGACATCATAACCTCTACTACATGGCGTCCGCTTGTTGGCCAGCGAAGGCGGGAGGTGTGACATCATAACCTCTACTACATGGCGTCCGGTTGTTGTCAGGTGGCCAGCGAAGGCGGGAAGTGTGACCTCATAACCTCTACTACATGGCGTCCGGTTGTTGGCCAGCGAAGGCGGGAAGTGTGACATCATAACCTCTACTACATGGCGTCCGGTTGTTGGCCAGCGAAGGCAGGAAGTTGGACATCATAACCTCTACTACATGGCGTCCGGTTGTTGTCAGCTGGCCAGCGAAGGCGGCAAGTGTGACATCATAACCTCTACTACATGGCGTCCGGTTGTTGGCCAGCGAAGGCAGGAAGTAGGACATCATAACCTCTACTACATGGCGTCCGGTTGTTGTCAGCTGGCCAGCGAAGGCGGGAAGTGTGACATTATAACCTCTACTACATGGCGTCCGGTTGTTGGCCAGCGAAGGCAGGAAGTAGGACATCATAACCTCTACTACATGGCGTCCGGTTGTTGTCAGCTGGCCAGCGAAGGCGGGAAGTGTGACATCATAACCTCTACTACATGGCGTCCGGTTGTTGGCCAGCGAAGGCGGGAAGTGTGACATCATAACCTCTACTACATGGCGTCCGGTTGTTGTCAGGTGGCCAGCGAAGGTGGGAAGTGTGACCTCATAACCTCTACTACATGGCGTCCGGTTGTTGGCCAGCGAAGGCGGGAAGTGTGACATCATAACCTCTACTACATGGCGTCCGGTAGTTGGCCAGCGAAGGCAGGAAGTAGGACATCATAACCTCTACTACATGGCGTCCGGATGTTGTCAGCTGGCCAGCGAAGGCGGGAAGTGTGACATCATAACCTCTACTACATGGCGTCCGGTTGTTGGCCAGCGAAGGCGGGAAGTGTGACCTCATAACCTCTACTACATGGCGTCCGGTTGTTGGCCAGCGAAGGCGGGAAGTGTGACATCATAACCTCTACTACATGGCGTCCGGTTGTTGGCCAGCGAAGGCAGGAAGTAGGACATCATAACCTCTACTACATGGCGTCCGGTTGTTGTCAGCTGGCCAGCGAAGGTGGGAAGTGTGACATTATAACCTCTACTACATGGCGTCCGGTTGTTGGCCAGCGAAGGCAGGAAGTAGGACATCATAACCTCTACTACATGGCGTCTGGTTGTTGTCAGCTGGCCAGCGAAGGCGGGAAGTGTGACATCATAACCTCTACTACATGGCGTCCGGTTGTTGGCCAGCGAAGGCGGGAAGTATGACATCATAACCTCTACTACATGGCGTCCGGTTGTTGTCAGGTGGCCAGCGAAGGCGGGAAGTGTGACCTCATAACCTCTACTACATGGCGTCCGGTTGTTGGCCAGCGAAGGCAGGAAGTAGGACATCATAACCTCTACTACATGGCGTCCGGTTATTGTCAGCTGGCCAGCGAAGGCGGGAAGTGTGACATCATAACCTCTACTACATGGCGTCCGGTTGTTGGCCAGCGAAGGCGGGAGGTGTGACATCATAACCTCTACTACATGGCGTCCGGTTGTTGTCAGGTGGCCAGCGAAGGCGGGAAGTGTGACCTCATAACCTCTACTACATGGCGTCCGGTTGTTGGCCAGCGAAGGCGGGAAGTGTGACATCATAACCTCTACTACATGGCGTCCGGTTGTTGGCCAGCGAAGGCAGGAAGTTGGACATCATAACCTCTACTACATGGCGTCCGGTTGTTGTCAGCTGGCCAGCGAAGGCGGCAAGTGTGACATTATAACCTCTACTACATGGCGTCCGGTTGTTGGCCAGCGAAGGCAGGAAGTAGGACATCATAACCTCTACTACATGGCGTCCGGTTGTTGTCAGCTGGCCAGCGAAGGCGGGAAGTGTGATATCATAACCTCTACTAAATGGCGTCCGGTTGTTGTCAGGTGGCCAGCGAAGGCGGGAAGTGTGACCTCATAACCTCTACTACATGGCGTCCGGTTGTTGGCCAGCGAAGGCGGGAAGTGTGACATCATAACCTCTACTACATGGCATCCGGTTGTTGGCCAGCGAAGGCGGGAAGTGTGACATCATAACCTCTACTACATGGCGTCCGGTTGTTGTCAGGTGGCCAGCGAAGGCGGGAAGTGTGACCTCATAACCTCTACTACATGGCGTCCGGTTGTTGGCCAGCGAAGGCGGGAAGTGTGACATCATAACCTCTACTACATGGCGTCCGGTTGTTGTCAGGTGGCCAGCGAAGGCGGGAAGTGTGACCTCATAACCTCTACTACATGGCGTCCGGTTGTTGGCAGGGTAGGCGGGAAGTGTGACATCATAACCTCTACTACATGGCGTCCGGTTGTTGTCAGGTGGCCAGCGAAGGCGGGAAGTGTGACCTCATAACCTCTACTACATGGCGTCCGGTTGTTGGCCAGCGAAGGGGGGAAGTGTGACATCATAACCTCTACTACATGGCATCCGGTTGTTGTCAGCTGGCCAGCGAAGGCGGGAAGTGTGACATCATAACCTCTACTACATGGCATCCGGTTGTTGTCAGCTGGCCAGCGAAGGTGGGAAGTGTGACCTCATAACCTCTACTACATGGCGTCCGGTTGTTGTCAGGTGGCCAGCGAAGGCGGGAAGTGTGACCTCATAACCTCTACTACATGGCGTCCGGTTGTTGGCCAGCGAAGGCGGGAAGTGTGACCTCATAACCTCTACTACATGGCGTCCGGTTGTTGTCAGCTGGCCAGCGAAGGTGGGAAGTGTGACCTCATAACCTCTACTACATGGCGTCCGGTTGTTGTCAGCTGGCCAGCGAAGGCGGGAAGTGTGACCTCATAACCTCTACTACATGGCGTCCGGTTGTTGGCCTGCGAAGGTGGGAAGTGTGACCTCATAACCTCTACTACATGGCGTCCGGTTGTTGTCAGGTGGCCAGCGAAGGTGGGAAGTGTGACATCATAACCTCTACTACATGGCATCCGGTTGTTGGCCAGCGAAGGCGGGAAGTGTGACATCATAACCTCTACTACATGGCGTCCGGTTGTTGTCAGGTGGCCAGCGAAGGCGGGAAGTGTGACCTCATAACCTCTACTACATGGCGTCCGGTTGTTGGCCAGCGAAGGCGGGAAGTGTGACATCATAACCTCTACTACATGGCGTCCGGTTGTTGGCCAGCGAAGGCGGGAAGTGTGACCTCATAACCTCTACTACATGGCGTCCGGTTGTTGGCCAGCAAAGGCGGGAAGTGTGACATCATAACCTCTACTACATGGCGTCCGGTTGTTGTCAGGTGGCCAGCGAAGGTGGGAAGTGTGACCTCATAACCTCTACTACATGGCGTCCGGTTGTTGGCCAGCGAAGGCGGGAAGTGTGACATCATAACCTCTACTACATGGCGTCCGGTTGTTGTCAGCTGGCCAGCGAAGGCGGGAAGTGTGACATCATAACCTCTACTACATGGCATCCGGTTGTTGTCAGCTGGCCAGCGAAGGTGGGAAGTGTGACCTCATAACCTCTACTACATGGCGTCCGGAAGTGTGACATCATAGCATAACAGACACGGTGACATCATGACCAAGATTAGCGTTTTATTAGTATAGATTATGTTACATATTGTCCAAACTATTCCTTAATGTCTGAAACCCCTTTTCCCAACATTTAAGGCATTACTATTTCTATATGACTATCATAGTATTATTTTATTTTAAATTACCTTTCACATAGGCCTGTTTTTGAGTTGGTTACTATTTTACTTTTCAAGCTGTATATTTTTTGTTACTAAAATTTACTCAAAATCTTATTATGAAGTCTATATTCTGTGCTGACAAGAAATTTCCATAGTTAGTATTCATTCATTTATTTAAATAAATGGTTTTCCTTTATTTGTTTGAAATTTGTTGTCTGCATATGTACTCTAACTGCATCACGAAGGTGATTGAATTTTTCCTCGTTTGTCCTTGTGCTTAAAATGAAATTTCTCACAAAATTAATGTCTTATATAAAACTTTCAGACTACATAAGCTTTACATAAAAATTCTTAATTTTTCTTACAGAAATGCTGGAAATGTTAGCAGCATTTGCCATTTGACTTTTGGCTCTATACAGGGTGGTCCCGAATTGATGGTACAAACTTTAATGGTGGGTAAAGGGCATTGTACCAATGATTTATTGTATAGGAATGTATGGTCACAAGTGACACGGTGTGGCGTAAACAGGGGAAATAACAGCTGAAAGGATAAACAAAGCTTTTATTGAATGTGTTGTTGACAAGTGTCATGTTTACATCAAGTGTTCAAAATTGCGTCCAACAGTAGCGATACATGCTTGATAGCGTCGGTGGAGAGATTGGCGTACACGTTCAAAGATGCCTGGTATTTCACGCACACCTGCAGCAGCTACGGATATGCGAGCAACAAGATCCTCATCCGAGTCAACTGGAGTCTCATAAACAAGATGCTTTAGATGTCCCCATAAAAAGTAATTGATGCTTGATAAATCAGGAGATCTACTGCCCTCTACTGGCAATGCTACCAACCGATCACTCCATTTCCCTCTCCTTTTATTTCCCCTGTTTGCGCCTCACCGCGTCACTTGTGACCATACATTCCTATAGAATAAATCATTGTTACAATGTTCTGTACCTACCATTAAAGTTTGTACCATGAATTCGGGACCACCTGTATACCTACACAAAATTGTCCCAGTTTGTGACTCGAGATCTGCTTTAATATTGAAAAAATCTTTCTAGACTTCAATTTACATGCTAAACTCTTTACTTGCTACTTTCTTTTGAGTGTTAAGAAACTTTTGCTATGTTGTATGCATTCTTGGAGCAGAATGTAATGGAAATTATTCAATCCACTTTTTCCACATATAGAGGCTTTTTGATAACTAATACCTTATAGAGTAAAAATCAAGTACAATTATCAATGTGAAGGAAAAGTGTACAAACATAACAAAAAAAAATTATATGGATAACGGAAAAAAAAGAAACTGCAATTGGGCATTAAAATAAGATAGGAAAGGGAAAGATGACCCATCACTTACCACAGATGTAGGCAGGAGGGCGCGATGAACACATAAAAAACACAAAAACAAACAAATTGCACAATATTTCGAAAAAAATAATAAGTAGGGTTAAAACACACACAATATTATTATTATTATTATTATAACTCCGCAATTCACTAAAAGTGTGTGGCGGAGGGTGCATTGCACCTATCCGAAAGAGTGATACTTTGAAAGGGATATACGCAATGTGGCAGGAGGCGCCTATTGGCTATTGTGAGGAACCATCCCAGCATTCGCATGGAGTGATCTGAGAAAACCATGGAAAACCCAGATCAGGATGGCTGGAGTGCTTTAGCGAAAGCTACTCCTGTCAGATTTTAATAGTTTCACCACTTCTGTGTAGTTTCGATCAAACCCTGTATATTTACTGCTTACAAATTATCAGAGAATTTTAACGTCATAATAACAAAAGGTGTATTCACAAAACAATATTGACAGGGCGCTGTCAGTTGTCAGAGTTTTGATTTGCCACACTGGCTACTGTAACCTGACCTGGTACTGCCACCAGGTGTAGGGGACCTACAGCCTTACATGGAGCGTCCTAGAGTACTCCACACGAACAAAGCAAAACATTGCCAGAGGTGAAGGTTGTGGTAGCGCACGGGATTTTTAGGTAAAGCCTGGCAGTAGCTAAGATTTCATACAGCGCTAGCCGAAGCAGGTCGGTTGCAACAGCAAAGGAAAACAATTTCAGTGGTGGAATATGGCTGTGCAGAAGGCAATGGCCCAGAAAGCAGATCAGGTGTCAGCAAGAATACACTAAGCACGATATCATTTGGCAGTGGGTGGGAGAGGAGCGGCAGCCAGGATTGGTCGAGAATCCTACCTATAACTTGTCCAACGGTGCGAGACGAGGATTAAACCGAGGAGCACGGAGCAGCAGGGGACTAAGCAAGGAGGTCGGGAGGAAGCTAGGCTCGAGGCGTGTTTCAGGAGGAGACCGAAGAGGTGTCAGCGACGGAGGATGTTCATCGACGCCGGGCGATTCAACGACGGGTGCAACTCGGAGCGTACCCCAGCGACATTAATTCCAACAGGTGGGATGAAACCGTTAGGGAGTCATATCTGGGAAGTCTAGCAGTAGGAGCAACCAGTAGATGATGTACATATACAAGGGTTCGAGGAAAATAGGAAGGATTAATTATGTATATTGGCCAAACCATCCGCACCATCAAGGCCCGTGTGACTGGACATAAGCGCAACGTCCGGCTATTTCAGCTGGAAAAATCTTTAGTGGCACAACACGTGATCGAAAATGGTCACACTATGGACTTCAATAATTGACAGTTCTGGCTAAGTGTTCTTTCTACTGGGAATCCGTCATTAAAGAAGCTATTGAGATACATCTGAATGATAATAATATGAACAGGGACACGGGTCTGTGGCTCAGTGACGCATTGAAGCCTGCTTTTTCCATTCTAAAACAATCACGTTTTTAGCTGAATGATAGGATGCCAGAGGCAGAATCTTCCCATCCCATCTACAGCTGATTCCGGAGCCAACCAATTATGGACAAGCAGAATGAAAATGGGCTTGTATTCAGCCAATCAGAAGACGGTATGGATTAATATGAGGCAGGCCCGCTACGGATCCGCGGGACTTCCAGTGCAGTTCTAGTTATCATATCTGTACAATGGACTTGATGAAGGTGGCAGAACAAGCTACCGAAAGCTTCTCATTCAATAAAACTAACTGGAGGAGAACCAGCAAAGATTTCATATCAAAAATACGCCGAAAAAGTATTGTTTCTCATATTAATTAAGTATAAACAATGAGAGTAAATAAAATGTAAGTGTGTGTATATCTTTACTGGGAGTATTACCTATGCCAACCTACCACTCAAACAACACACAATTTCTACATCTACATCCACATCTATACTCTACAAATCACACCAATCACACCAATCAGAGGGTGCTAAGCACTAATCCTAATTCAGTGTATTTCAATCCCGAACAGAACCAGGAAAGAAAGAATACATAAATGTATCAGAACAGCATCTTATTCCTCGAATTTTATCCCTCCTGTCAATGCGACCTAAATAGGTTGGCGGAAGAAGTATTTCGTTGCACTCGTAAATTAAAGATTTTCGCATATTCTCCAACAAATTCAAACGAAAACGATGTCATCTGTCTGCCAAACAATCCCAGCCCAACCCGCGTATCAGCTCTGTGACACTTACGTAAGGACTGTAACTAGCAGTCATGAATCGAGCGGCTCTCCTCTGTACTTTCTCTAACGTATCAATCAATCCCTTGCTATACGGATCCCAAATTCCATAACAATGTTCGAAATGCGGACACACTAGTGTTTTGTACGCTGCTTAGTTAAGAATTAGTTTTGTCTACGATGGAAGTTATGTGCAAGTCCCATTTCATGTTGCTTTGTACTGTTACACCTCGATACTTCAGGGAATCCACAGTGTCAACAACTGAAATGGTAACTTTGTACTCATGAGTCTTTTTATTACTTATATGCATTGCCTTGCACTTTTTGCAGTTAAGTCTAAGCTGCCACTTATGGCACCATTCCGAAATAACATCCAGATCACGCTGAATTTCTAAGAAATTATCAGAGAACCTGACTTCCCCATATATAAGTGCATCATAAGCAAAAAATCGAATCCTGCAATTAACGTTGTCCCCAAGATCATTTATAAAAATTAAGAAAACAAGTGGTACTATTACACTTCTTGAGGAATTCCCAAAGGAACATCTAGCTTTGAAGAGGCTTCTATTACTATTACTCCGCGATTCACTAAAATTGTGTGGCGGAGGGTGCATTGCACCTATCTGGGATGGTAACGGTTTGGAAGGGATATACAGGATATAGCAGGAGGCGCCCATGGGCTATTGTGAGGAATCATCCCAGCATTCACATGGAGCGATCTCGAATCTTCGCATCTGTTTGGATGTGGGAGAGTGAGAGCAACGAGACTCGCCAGCCCGCCACGAGGGGAGTTATTAAACTGCAGGTAGCGCTACCGACCTAGCTGCTGGTAGACGGGGCGCAGCGCGGCCAGGGCCCCGGGGTGGTACAGCTCGAAGACGGGCCTGGCGGCGAGCTCGTGCGGCAGGTAGCCGAGCAGCCGCACCACGGCGGGGTCGACGTGCGTCAGCCGGCCGTCCGCCAGGTGCCGCGTGGTGAACAGCGCCGCGTCCAGCCGCTGCCGCGGCTCTGGAAGCGACCGGAGGAGTCAGTACCGGCGGGTCACTACACACAGCGAACAGTCGGTCAGGGGACTCACCGGAGTAGGCGGACGCGACGGCGGTGGCGGTGACGGTGAGCAGCACGCTGGCGGGGAAGGACAGCGCCGCCTGTCCGCGCGACGGCGACACCTCGCAGAAGGACAGCGCCAGCGAGAAGGGGCGGTAGCGCACGCCGCGGCCCGCCACGCCGAAGCCGTCGCGCAGCGCGGGGTAGCGGCGCAGGCGGCAGTGCAGCGACTGCGGCAGCGAGGCGCACACAGTGGTGTCGCCACCTGTCGGCACGGCCAGACAGCTGCAAACACCTGCTGCTACAGCCTGGTACAGGAGTACCAGGTTTGTTCAAAAAGTAAGCAGAATTTTTATAGAAAAATATTTATTTAATCATCAATATTTCTGTGTTCCCTTAAAAGTAATCCCCCTCAGAAATAATACACTTGTGCCAACGTTTTTTTCCATTCCTTGAAGCACTTCTGATAAACGCTTTTTGGTATAGCCTTGAGCTCTTTCTGCTATGTAGTCTTTTCCTCCTCAATCATTCCAAATCTTAGTCCTTTTATTGGTCTCTTCAGTTTTGGAAACAGGAAAAAGTCGCAGGGGCCAAATCCAGTAAACATGGTGGCTGAGGCATGACTGTGGTGTTGTTTTTGCCCAAAAAAACACTCACAAGCAATGATGGGTGAGCAGGTGCATTGTCATGGTGCAAAAACCATGAATTCTTTTCTCACAAATCCGGATGTTTTTTTTCGCATTGCTTCTCGCAAATGGCTCATATCTTCAAGGTAAAACTCCTTATTGACCGTGGTGGTGATTCGACAGTTCTCCAACACTATTTTCTTCACTTCTTCAAAGTTTTCATCAGTTGTTGACGTGCTGGGGCGTCCAGAGCGAGGTTCGTCATTGACATCTTCTCGGCCATCTTGGATGACCTTTTACCATGTACAAACATCTTTTTTACTCAAAGCAGATTCACCGTATACCACTGTAAACATCCCAAGTGTTTGGAGCACTTAATTCCATTTTTTACACAAAATTTTATGCAAAATCTTTGATTAATTTTTTTTCAACAGCAGAAAATCACTGAACACACAAAACACATCTAACAATTATGCCTCTCACAAACAATGCAAAGAATGCTATACAGCCGAAACAGTGAAAATATGTGCGGGAAGAGTGTACCAAAATTTGAAATACAAAAAAAACCGAAAATAGACTGTATGAATCTGGCGAAATTAAAAAATTCACCTTACTTTTTGAACGAACCTCGTATTATTAAAACTTGGAACATATTGTATTACCCCATTATATTAAAACAGATATTATATTAATAGCAGAGGCGCACTAAGACACAGTCATAAAACCAACAGTCCTCTATACAAGCGAAACATTGACATTTAACAAAGAATCAAGAACTTGAAGAAATCAAAATAAAAGAGAGAAATCATTAGGAAAATTCTACAAGCAAGACACAGTAATGACGGTTACACACTGCACTCAATCAAAACAACAGAAAAGTTTTCAAACATCGAGAAAAGGCGAATTAAATTCTTTAGTCACCCTAAGAGACTACCAGAAAATCTTTTTTTTTTCTCCAGGGGTCCTACAGCTCCTGCCGCTTCCGGCATCTCAGTCCCCACAACTGCCTACTGTGGACCTCCATAGGTTATATTTAGCAGTGGTCTGCCACGTCTTCTCTGCTTAGCTGGTTGGTAATTAAAGACTATTTTTGGTATTCTTCCTTCATCCATTCTAGTAAGGTGCCCGAACCATAATAGTTGTTTCCTTCCAATGTTCTGGAGTACAGTATCTTTTGATGCCAGTTTAGTCCCTGTTTTGTTCATTCCACACAAGCTCCAATTTAGAAACATGGGAAGCTCTTTGAAGGAAATCCATCTCCACTGCTTCTATCCTCTTTCGGTTTATTTCTGTAACTGTCCAACACTCTGCACCGTACGTGATAATTGGTTCCACTGTGCCTCTGTACATACTGAGTTTTGTTTTCAGGCCAAACTTACTGGACCATAGAAGGGGATTTAGACCAGAAAATCGATTTACAAAAAGATAATAGGTTTTCTTGGTCACTTTCACAGTAGCTGCAGAATCTGGAGTCTTTGTGCTGAATACATCATTTCTGCCAGCAACGAGAAGAACAGTACAGTCATCCGAGGTCCCTCAGAGTCCACGGGGTGTGTGCGGTACCGTGTACTGACCTGTGGCCGCCCTCTTGTTGGGTGGCAGTGCGACGCCGGACGTGATGTGCGCGATGAGTGCCAGCCGGTCGTCGGGGTGGACGTAGTCCACGAACGAGCGTCCCACCCACATGTCGCGGGGGAACGCCAGTGCACGCGTGATGCCCGGGGATGCGTACACGACCGCCCCGTCCTGCATCGACACCACCACCGTGAACTCCTCCACCTGTGACAAGCGCTGTGCTCAACACGGTGTGCACTCTAACACAGACACGTTAAACATCTGGACACGAGAACAACCGCTGCCTTCAAGAGTAGACGATTGCTGTGGTGCGCATACACAGAAATATTCTGATATATTCTGTTTGGTAGCATCTTTTTTCCAACAATCTATATATACATATATATATAAAACAATGAAATAATAAATGCCAAGAAGTAGCAATAATTTACAACTAGGTTAGGTAAAGGAACCACCACTTAGGTCAACAGTGGTTTTAGGACGAGAACACATAAAACAGACAAAAACAGATATGATATACAATTTTTTTTTGTTTTAGCCATTTATCATCCAGAGGGCATCGTGGGAGGTGTGTATTGTGGCAGACCACCTCACATAGTGACTGTTGGATAGGGGAATGTGGTGGGGGTAAATTCAGACAGAGGACAGGGGGAGCTGATGTGATTCAGAGCCAACGTCCGAGCATTGCTAACTATCAGAACTGATCTCTTGGGTGAAAAGAGCAAAGTTATCAAATAAAGTCTAAATTTAAATAATCAAAAATAAAGAAAGAAAACATTAAACCAAAGACTCTTTGAGGTTATACATAATCTCTGGTTAGCGGTTGTTCAGTTTGGGTAGTGGGGTGGAGGCAAGCAGAGGATGGGGAAAACTAATAATTAAATGATACAATATTGCCAATACAACTGTTTCTGTATGGTTTAATGTCATACACGTTTCACCTCTCATTCATGCATCGTCAGCAATCAATCTATGTTGGAATATTACGTTCAGTTTACAAACTTATAATATGATGTTTGATATAATTCTAAATTAAGACATTCTGATAATTTACTACTTACTATTTACATTAGTGGTTTCCAGATTCTCAACCACACATCTCTCTCTGCTTTTTCTCGAAGCATGTTTGCACTAAAGCCATTTGTCTTGGTTGCTACATAGTGAATGGAAATATTGCGTCCGTCACTACTCACTTGTTTACGGTGGCCATCTTGTTTTCTTAATGTCAGGGGGGTGGTGCAGTGACAGCGGCAGTTTTGGAATTGCGTGAGAGAGTGATGTCTCGCTACTTTGTTTCCAATTTTATGTATACTGTGTGAGTGCATGTATCTGTTAGGTTTGTTTATTCAATTATTGTTCTTACTGTACTTTGTAGGGTTAATGTAGTGCATCCTGGTAGCTCAGTGGTTAAGGTCCCGGGTTCGAATCCCAGCAGCCGCAGGAATTTTGAGAGTTGTGTTTGGTCGTATGAGCTATGTCAGTACACTCCGTGGTTCGGATTCCATGTTAAACTGTAGGTCCCAGAGGAAAGGAACTGGCCATCCTACCTCTGACACAATCCCTTAGTATGCCTCTTTCGAGAGGATCCAACCAACCTTCGGGTTGTGGACTAAGTTAAGTTTTAGGGTTAATGTATGTTTACTGGTTTGAGAAGCATTTGGTTTGTTAGGTTTATGTGGTCATTCAGTCATTTTTTATTGCTTTTTGAATTTGATAGTTTTCTTGTAGAATGAGGGTATTGTGTCTGTGATTGTTTATTGTGAGTATTTGCATGTCTGTGTTAATGTCTGTTGGTGAGTGACCATTTTCAATTAGATGTTCAGCGAATGTGGAGTGGTTGCTGTACTTAAGTGCCCTCATGTGTTCTTTGTACCTGGTTTTAAACTGCCTTCTTGTCTGTCCTATGTACATTGTCTCACAATTTTGAATTGTTGGTTGATAGTTGTCTCTGCCTAAGTGAGTTTTTATTTATTTATTATTTATTTATTTTACTGTGTTGTCTGTTCATTGAACCTGCTCAAACCTTCTCAATCAAAAACTAATCACAAAATATGGACAAATCTAGAGAGTTCCATAGTTCAAGTAATTAGGTTAAAACCTGAAAACCACACTGGGGAGAGGGACGGGGGGGAGGAATGGCACAAAAATTTGTATGAAAAAACTCAGAACGGCCTATATTGGAACCTATAACATCAACAACAAACACGTGTCTATAAACACAAATACTCGTATGAGGCTATCAAAGCTTAAGCTCTGTATGCCCGTCAAACTCCATAGAAAACTCCATAAAAAACGTGACCTCGAAAAAATCCTGAAAAAAGGGGTCAAAGTACTAAGAAAGACACTTGAAGTAAAAAATACTCCAGCGATTTCAAATATCATCCACTAGTTTCTACTCTGACTGTGAACAGCAGTCCAGGCGAGTGCTCGAACGTATCGGTGAGGTGAGTCTCGAGTGTGATAGCGACACAAGATAATGCCGACTGTCATTACGACAGACGAAAAATAAAAGAATTAAGGTTCACTAAAAGAAGCTCTTCATACCCTAAGTCAAAATATTTAATGAGAAATTTCACAATTAAAATAAATTGAAGATAATACTAAAAAAAAAAAAAATTAGACTGTAATCTTGACGGTTTGTCAGCCACACAGTGTGGCAGCAGAGCGCACCACTGGAAGATATTCTTTCTTCGACACCATCCGCCTTCAGCAACGATGTGGGAAAATCTTCAATCGCACAATAATCTTGAGTACTTGCAACTGAATTCCCTTAGATTTTCAATACTTTTTGAAATTCGCTGATATCTCCACA